>QLTV01002260.1:3101308-3119900 GCA_003457575.1 Thermophis baileyi
TTCCTTCCTTCTTTCTTTCTTTCTTTCTTTCTCTTTCTTTCTCCCTTCCCTTCCCTTCCCTTCCCTTCCCCCTCCCTCCCTCCCTCCCTCCCTCTCTCTTTCTTTCTTTCAGGGGAACCGGCAGGGAAAATAGGCTTTAAAAAGTTTTTTAAAAAACCAGGAAGTGATGATGTCGGGGCAGGTGGGTGGAGCCTCACGCTGCCATCCCGGTTCTCCGAACCAGCTGCTGCAACTGTTACCTACTCACCTGAACCGGGCCGAACTGGGAGGATTTCACCCCTGCTAGGAACCCTTCAAATTGTGTGGCCGTGAACTGGGACCCATTGTCGGATACCAATACGTCGGGTAACCCGTGTGTGGCAAAGAGTCTCCTTAAGACTCGAGTGACTGCTTCAGCTGTTGTTGACCCCATTAGTATGATCTCCAACCATTTGGAGTATGCGTCGATTACCACCAAGAATGTTTGGCCGTGGAATGGCCCCGCAAAGTCTATATGGACCCTGGACCAGGGTGCCCTAGGTTTCTTCCACTCTTGCGCCAGGGCCTTTGGAGGGGCTGGCCTAAACTCTTGACAGGGCGTGCAGCCTGCTACCCACTCCTCTATTTGTTTGTCCATGTTTGGCCACCAAACGTAACTCTGGGCAAGAGCCTTCATTTTTACCATGCCCGGGTGACCCTCATGCAGTACCCTTAGAATATCCTCTCGTAGTGATGGAGGAATGATTATGCAATCTCCCCACAATAGGCAACCCCCTTGAGCAGATATTTCATGCTGTTTGCATACAAATGGTTTAAACTCTGGGTTAACTGGCCCTTGTGGCCATCCCCTCCACACCCAGTTCAAAATAGTCCTGAACACAGAGTCCTTGGCTGAATGGGCAGCCACTTCAGCAGAGATGACCAGTCCAGAGTCCAGGCAGTCAATGAGGAGGACGGGGACACCCGGAGTGGGGTCGTACACCAGATCAGGGAGGGGGCAGCGACTGAGGGCATCGGCATGCCCCAGAGAACATCCTGGCTGGTAGGACAGCTTGTAGGAATATGCGGAGAGGAAAATAGTCCATCTGGTGAACCGGGGTGACAGGGACGCTGGCGTGGGATGGTCCCCTGTGATGAGCCCTAACAAGGGCTTGTGGTCAGTGACCAGCTCAAAGTCTCTGCCGTAGAGGTACTTGTGAAATCTCTTCACCCCGGCCACAGCTGCTAACGCCTCCTTATCAAGCTGACTGTAGGTGCATTCTGCACTGGAGAGCGTCCATGAAAAATAAGTGACAGGGGCCTCTTGGCTGTTTGGCAACCAGTGGCTGAGGACAGCCCCGACGCCAAACGGGGATGCATCACACACCAGCACGACAGGGAGGGTATCGTTGAATTGGATTAAAAAACTGTCCACAGAAAGGAGGCTCTTGACAGCCCGGAATGCAGCCGCTTCCGTCCTTCCCCAGACCCAGGTTGACTTCTTGGATAGGAGCTGATGCAGCGGCTCAGCAACAGTCACTTTATTCTTGAGGAAAACGCTGTAGAAATTCAACAACCCCAGGAAGGCTTGAAGCTCGGTTTTGTTTGTGGGTGTAGGGGCCTCGCGGATAGCCCTGACCTTATCTTTAGTGGGGTGGATGCCAGTCCCATTTATCCAGTATCCCAGGAATTCTACCTCGGGAACCCCAATTTGACACTTGCTGCGTTTTACTCGAAGCCCGGCAGCCCTAAACCTGCTAAGGACTTCCTGCAGCCTAGACTTTAACTGTGGTTCATTGAGGTGATCAACACATCATCAAATAGGGGACAACCCCAGGAATTTTATTTAATAAGCGTTCCATGACCCCTTGAAAAATTCCTGGGGCTACACTAACTCCAAATTGTAAATGGTGACAATGCCCCCTATGCGTGACGATGCTCTGCGCTTCTGCCGTAGCGCCATCTACTGGCAGTTGCTGGTACGCCTGCGCAAGATCTAACTTGGCAAAGATGGCGCCCGGGCCAAGCGTATGCAGCAAGTGTTGCACAATGGGGACTGGGCATGCGCTTTGCTGAAGGGCTTTATTGATTGTACATTTGTAATCAGCGCATATGTGCACAGACCCGTCACTCTTCACCGGCGTCACTATAGGTGTCTCCCACTTTGCATGATCGACCAGCTCTAGGATGCCTTGGCTGATTAACTTATCCAGCTCTTGGTCGATCTTAGGCTTAAGAGCGAAGGGGACTCTTCTGGGCTTGAGTCTAATAGGTGCTACATTAGGGTTGAGATTAAATGAGATGGGGGTGCCCACATACTTGCCGAGCCCAGCGTCGAAAACTTCTTGGAATTCTCGCAGCAGGTCATCTGCGCAGCCACTGGAGACAGTGTTGATTCCAGTCACTCCCATGCCTGGGGTGCCAAACCAGTCCAGGCCCAGTAAGCTAGGGAGGCAGCCTCAAACCACAGTCAGTGGCAGGTTTCCCTCGAATTGGCCAAACCGGACATTGAAGTTTCCCCAGCCCATTACTGGAATGCGATTGCCTTGGTAATCACTGAGCTTGAGGTTCTGCACCTTCAGTTGTCTATGGCGGAGAGCCGGAATGGCTTGTTTGACAGTCGCCCAGGACATGATGGAAATGGACGACCCTGATTCTGGTCTGATTAGTTTCTGGGGCTCTGGGGAAATTGGTGCGGCGCTTCGGTCTTGGTGGCTCTCATCTTGGCCCTTGTCTGGCTTCAGCTTGGTTTGCGTCTTGGGTGGTGCACTTGCTGGACGGTTGGCTGGACCGGCAGACTTTAGCTAGGTGCCCAGGCCATTCACAATGCCAGCAAATGGCATCCCGGAATCTGCAGGTTGTTTGTGGGTGCTGACCCCCGCAACTGTAGCAGGGTTGCGGTCTTGGTCCCTCAGCTCCCCGCCGGCATTCCATCCGGTAGACTTCCTCCTCGCTGTCATCCGGGGAATCGTCCAGGCACTGGTTTTCGTGGACAAGCATTGCCTTCTGTGGTGCTGGTGGCACAACTCACCGGTGGAGTGATTCAGCCCCCTTGTTGGACGATTCGGTCACCCTTGCCTCATCCAAAGCTATCGGAAGTGTCAAGTTGGACTTGGCAAGTAATCGCCACTGCAGGCGAAGGTCTTGCACTCCACATATTAGCTGATCTAGTAATATGTCGTCTAAGTCCCTGAATTCACAATGCGTGGTGGCCTTTCGAAGTGCTGCCAGGTACTGGTTAATCGATTCCCCGTCTTGCTGTAACCGTTGGTGGAATTCATGCCGTCTCACCACCTTGGAAGGCACGGGAGCGTAGTGGGTCTGCAGCATGTTCTGCAGCACCTTCCACGGCACTGTCTGCACCGGCGTCGGCTCTGACAGGGACTCGGCCATATCAAATACTTCATGCCCGCAGTGGCTGAGGAAGAGCGCCCTTTTTCGGTTGTCCGACAACTCGAGGAGGTCATTGGCCTCCAAGAAGCAATTGAATCGGGTCATGTAGGACCCCCAGTTCTCCTTCGCTGGGTCGAAGGGAGTCGGCGGGTGGAACACTGACATGTTGGGCCGATGCGGTTCGAATTTGCCACGCAAAATGGCCACCGTTCCTTCTGCCGCCTGGCTGGATCTTCGTTGTCTCTGTTAGCTCTTTTTGTTCAGCCTTCTTCAAAATCCCACCTTCGTTGCCAGTTGTTGAGTCTGGTGATAAATAAACAGCTCTTTATTTAACTATGTACAAGATCCAGCAGAGAGCCAGTCTGACAGCTAGCCCTTTTATAGGGAGCTGTCAGATGGCTCAGCCAATCAGCGGTCTCCATTTTCCCGCCTGAACAGAGGACCTGGTTGTAACCAGGCAGTCTGGATATCTAACAGCTTTCTCTGGCAGAGGCACCGCGGGCCAGTCCTTCGCTGTTTCCAGGGCCCCCGGGCCTTGAGTTTGACACCCCTGGTATAACAGTTCAGGGCTCTGTAATGCATATTCAGCATGCATAGAAAGTTTGTTCCCGAATTTGGGTATCAAATATAATTAAAACAAAAACAGCAATCTCTGCAGATAATCCAAATTGCATCCACTTACTTTCTGATTTCTGCATTTTTACAGATCCTCTAAGTCTCAGGGATTTTTTTTAAATGGTTATTTAATACAGAAAGATACTATTTGTAATGTCTCTTCCTTGGTTATTAAATGCATACATTTCCTACATTATCCATCTTCTGATCAGCATATCCTTCCCCTTCTGACATTTTACCAGACGTGGTTTATCCAGTTTAAGTTTTTGCAGCCTTAAGGATTAGAATCTGTACTTAATCATTTATATTTGAAAAATCTTGATACATATTTACAGAATACCAAATTCTGAAGCTCAAGCCAAATGCTATCTTGAAATTACCTAATGCAATGGGTGTACATAACCTCTCACTGTTCTTGCTATCAGCTGCCCAGGCAATCCAATGTTCCAACTGGCTATATAGAAGCAGCCACATTTTTTTTAAATGGAAAAGTGAATTCCACTATTTATTATTATATTGGTACAATCAAGTGTTTGAAAGCCTGTTGTGTTTTGGTTTCTATTTTTTTGAAATGCAAACTCTTTTACCAAATCCTTCAGGAGTAATTCTTTCTTAGAAACTAGAATGTCCAGTAAACAATTAAGTTCTCTGATCATAATCTTGGTTTGGAGGTGTTGAAAAGTGACTCAAGAAAAGTGCATTTGGGAGGATGAGGAAACATGAACCCTTTCTCCAGAACAATCAAAACCAACATGAGCATGGAGAAAACCAATAACTCTGACCTTCTCCCCTATTAGTCAACAAGGAGAAACTGTCAGGCACAAAAACCTAACCTTCCTTTAGGTTGCAACATAGAAGATTTATTCATGCCTATATACAAGAATCTGGTCAACTAAACTTCAACATTAAATTGGCAACAGATAAGGGACAACAGAGGGAGGGGTTGGACTTGGATTGTTTGTGACAACATAAGGATTCTAAGCTGATGACACATTTAACTCCTTCCTCCCAGCTCTACCTGTTCTTCTCCTACAAAAACTGCCCTCATACTGAACATTAGTAGAAGGAGGAATGGAAAACACCAGATACAATTGCTTAGAGAGGGTACAGAACAGAAGGAGCAGGTTTCCAGCTCCTGAGAAGAATCTCTTCTTGCATAATCAATATCTACAGTTTTGGCTTCCAATAAATATTTAGACTTAAAGAAAATGGGGAGAAGTGGTCAACAAAACTATTATGGCATGGATTACATTGGCACAAAAGAAACTGATGAGTAAATACTGCAGCACAGAAAGTCTTAGTTGATTAACAAACAGTAAGCTACCTTCACAGCAACTCAAATTTAGTGTACTTGTGATCTGCTTTAAATAGGGAAACATTGAAAGAGAGCAAAAGATGCCTGAAAGTATTACATAGGCTCAAACAACAACCACCTCATAAATCTGAGATTTCTGTGGGCCAGTTTACTGGAAGAATTTTTCTGTTGTTGTGATAGGAGCTTAGTGAGTTTGGCTCCCTCTGAAAGATGGATAATGTAGGCAATGTATGCATTTAATAGCCAAGGAAGAGACATTGGGAATAGTGTCTTTTTGAAAGAATATGCACAATGAAATATGCTGAGTAGTTTTTCCATTGTCCACAATAATTCAAACTGGCACGAAGGAATTTGTAAAGCAAACATAGGCCGTCTGCTCCCAGCAAACTCACAAGGCCTGGTAGGTGGCAAATCAACAAACTTCAGGATGGCAAAAAACAAAAACAAAACCACCAATCTCGTCAGCTCGTGCGCTTTGCCTTATTAGAAATAACGTAACTTAAAAGAAGTGAAGTTATGGAAAAGAAGACTGGGAAAAAAAGTCTTGTAATTGATACCCACCTCGCTGCATCGGGATTATCTGGATGTGATCTTGCCAACTAAATAATTACTAGCGTCTCTCCAGCAAGAAAACAGAACTAGCTTGTGTAACTTGGTATCCCCAGAGGAAGGATTAAAGTTTAAAACATGGGAAAGGAGAAGTCCGGCTGAAATAGCAGGCTTCAGTCATCAGTGCAGATCGTGAAGGCTGGGAAAATATTTGGAGCTGGTTTCAAACAGAGATGCCATAGATGGTAAAAGAATTGCCAGAGCACTGAGTTCTACAAAGCAGCTAAGATGGTTGGGAAGTAGCTGTCAAAAGCTTTCCAGACTTCCAGTTGATAGCTTAGATATTACCCAAATAAACAGTTTGCAGATTTTCTTGAACAGGGCTTTAAACCGTGGTTAGAAGTTGGGATTTTAAGGTGGCTAATTGACTTCCCTAGAGACCCTGGGAATTGCCCCCTCTCCTCCCCCACCCTGGTCTTCTTAAATGGTGCTGAGTTAGTAGGCCTTGCAACTTTAATTTCCCTTCAGCAGAATAGGAATAATGGTGACTTCATGTCATCTTATAGATAAGAAACCTTGCATAGTAGAAAAACAGTAAAAGTGTGGATCATTGTGATATTGTCAGAAAGAAAATCGACTGGTTTGAGCGGTGGCACTGGAGGAGGCTCCTGCGTATTCCTTGGATAGCAAAGGTGACTAGCAAGCAAGTATTGGAGCACATAACAGCAGACATGTCACTAGAAGGAAAAATCACAAAACCATGTCTCACTTATTTTGGCCATTTCATGTGGGAGAATTCACTGGAGAAAGCAATTAAAGAGTTAGCGGTAAAAAGAAACCAGGCCATCAAAGAACACAATGGCTGGTTACCATCAAAGCTGACACCAGCCAGAGCATAAAACACCTCAAAGAAATAGTGCAAGATCAGAAGATGTGGAGAAATCTTGCCAAGAGTCAGACATGACTGAATGGATAACATCATCATCAATTGTGATAATGCCATAGTTGGCATATATTGTTTGTTACACGCAGTGACAACAGTGTAGAGCAACCTGTCAGGGTTTGGAACTCTTTGTCTCCTCCAACCTTCTGAATTCCTTGCAGTTCCTTGCAGACTCCATCTCTAGATGGAGTCAGTCATTTGCATTGTGCTAAGATGGAAATGGCTAAGGGAATGGCTATGAACGAAAATAGCAAAGACACCTTTTCTTCTTTGGACCATGCTTACTTGGCAGAGTAGTCCTTATCTGGATTTCAGTATGTGCTTTGTGAACTTTCCATTTAAAAATCTAGTTTATATTTAGTTACAATATGCAGATAAGAAAAATCTTATATATTAGTTATAATAATTATATTATATGTTAATTATATTGTATTATATATGTATATTATGTATATAATTTACTGTATTTTTTGGACTATAAGACGCACCAAGAGTTTGAAGAAGTAAGTAAGAAAAAAAAGGTTTTGTCCTCCCCGGCCCCCAGGAGCACTCTGCAGGCCTCCCAAACCCTCTGCGCACCCTGTTTTTTGCAAAAACGGGCCCATTTTTCACCCATTTTTGTGAAAAACAGGGTACACAGAGGATTTGGGAGGCCTGCAGAGTGCTTCTGGGGGCTGGGGGAAGGCAAAAACGCTCCCGTTTTTGCGAAAAATGGCCCGTTTTTTGCCCATTTTTTGCAAAAACGGGGGTGTTTTTGCCTTCCCCCAGCCCCCAGAAGCACTCTGCAGGCCTCCCAAACCCTCTGCACACCCTGTTTTTTGCAAAAACAGGCCCATTTTCCACCCATTTTTGCGAAAAACGGGGTGCACAGAGGGTTTGAGAGGCCTGCAGAGTGCTCCTGAGGGCTGGGGGAATGCAAAAATTGTCACTACGTTCATTTTAATTTGTCAGCAGGACTCTTATTCTGAAACAATAATGTACACTGATATGCAGTCATGTGATACCTGTACTGCGCATGTGTTAATCTTTCCTTTGTTCTTTGTTCTTCACCATGTAGACACAGACGTAGATGTTCTTATTTTTGTTTTGCAAATATATTACTTTTATTCTTTCCTGGACTCCGGTCTTATTCTTGAGGATTGAGAGCATGGAGACAAGATTCATTTCACCTCTAATTATTTTTTTCCGCAACAAAAATGCTCCCATTTTTCACCAGTTTTCACAAAAACGGGGGCGGTTTTGCCTTCCCTCAGCCCAGAGGAGCAGTCTGCAGGCCTCCCAAACCCTCTGCGCACCCCATTTTTGCGAAAAATGGGCTCATTTTTCGCAAAAATGGGACGCGGGGGCGGGGCTTCAGGAGGCCAAAAATGGCTGTATTCGGTGTATAAGACGCACCAACATTTCCACCCTCTTTTAGTGGGGGAGAAAGGTGCGTCTTATACTCTGAAAAATACGGTATATGGTTAATGTATTAAAATGTTCCTAATTGTTAAACACTAGTTTGTATAATATTCCTTGCATGTAGCTATTTGCTTTGAGGATTGACAACAAAGTGTTTGCTGCAATTGCGACTCTCCATCTCATTACTGGACCTTCTCCCCACCCCTCCTCCTCCTCCATCTCTTCCCTAGACTATTATTCACCTCAATGATACCCTGTGAGAATTTAAGGCAGGAATTCTGAGTCCTTTACCGATCTCACACAGACAAGACTGATCTCACCAAAACCTCTGATTCTGACTACTTTCAAATCTGGCCCAGGAGGCCATTGATTTAAGTGGCTTTCCTACAAATGATGCAGCTTATGGAAGTTCTACAGTTAAGTTAAGTTTACTTTATTGTCATTGCACCTCGTGCAACGAAATTAAATGCCATCTTCAGTGTACATCATACATAAGAAAACTATAAAAATAAAACAAAAACACACATCCTTCACATTCCTTCACAAAAACACACCCCTTCACATGGAAGGGGTGTCCAACTTTGGCAAGATGAAGACTTGTGGATTTCAACTCCCAGAATTCCTCAGTCAGCATGTCTTCAAGTTGCCAAGGTTGGACACCTATGTTCTACAGCCATCTTCTGGCTAAGAAGGAGATCATATGTAGCCAGTTACCCTGTATCTAACACACGGGTGTCAAACTTGCAGCTTCATGTTGCCGTCATGTGATGTTTCGCGATGTTTTTCCCATTCACAGAGATGGGATGGGCATGGCCTGTGCGTGACGTATCCGGCCCACGGGCCGCCAGTTTGACACCCCTGATCTAACATCATGCTTCTAAAAGCTGTTCCCTTAAAGCAGTAACACTCAGAATGCACTAAATGAGGTTGGAAATTGACTCCATGAAAGGGAATCCAGTTGGGAAGAAATAGCACGAGAAACTGCGATGCAACTACAAAGCGGATAAGCTTATCCTATAAGAAATTTTCCATGTGGAAATTGTAAATGCTGTAAAACAGAATCATAAAATAGCTGAGTGTATAAATGTAGTTGAAAAAAAGTGGATATGGTCTGCAAGAATTTTCCAACATGTGGCTCAGCTTCTATGATCTATGTCATGAAATGTTTTTATAATAAATTCTAGATAGGAAAAACAATTGAAAGAGTTATGCAAGGGAAAGTAAGGGAGAACACCACGGGAGTTATAATTTCAGTAAGATAAGAGCCCCATTTGCAGGTCATTTTTCTTGACATTCCCACTGTTATCTGAGACTTTTTCCTTGGGGAAGCTGAAAAAAAACCCACGATTATAGGAAATGATATACTTCTATCAGATGTGAAGCTATATAAATTCTAAGCTTAACATCAAATGACTCTCTGGATCTTAAGCCTTATATAACTACCCTCGTGCCAAAGCAGATGTGAAATGGTATTAACTTTTAAAACAATTACAGTTCCTCCTCCTATCTTTATTGGACATAAATGTTCGGTTTACAAATAGTCCTCGACCTATGACCACAACTGACCCCAAAATTTCTCTTGCTAAGTGAGACAGTTGCCTGTCCCATTTTACAGCCTTTCTTGCCACAGTTGTTAAGTGAATAACAGCAGTTGTTGAGTTAGTAACACGGTTGTAAAATGAGTCTGGCTTCCCCATTGATTTTGCTTGTCGGAAGGTCGCAAAAGGTGATCACATGACCTCAGGACCCTGCAATTGTCATAAATGTAAGCCAGTTTCCAAGGGTCTGAATTTTCATTATGTGACCATGGGGATACTGCAACCGTCGTAAGTGTGAAAAATACATGCTGTTGTAACTTTGAATGGTCACTAAATGAAAGGTAGTAAATTGAGGACTACCTGCATATTGTTGTTGCTTAGTAGCGTTATATATAAGCCATCACAATAAAGTGTAGGGCAGTGATGACGCGTGCCACAGGTGGCACGTGGAGCCATATCTGAGGGCACGCAAGGCGTTGCCCTATGTCAGCTCCAGAGCGCCTGCACGCGCTGGCCAGCTGATTTTCGGCCTTCTTTTTGGCCGTTTTCGTTCTCCCCAGGCTTCAGGAAAGCCTCCTGAAGCCTGGGGATGGCGAAAATGGCCCAACGGGCCAACCGGAAGTTCACTTGTGTGCGTCACCCCCAGCCTCCTTTTCACTGTCAGAAGTTTTCAGGAACTTCTTCGGCTTTTGACAGTTGCAGCCAGGCCTCCCACACCTCGGCCCATTTCTTCTGCAGCCGGCAAGGCCTTCCTGAAGGCCTCTGTAGACGATAACAGGGCCATTTTTCACACTCCGGAGGCTTCAGGAGGCTTCCCTGAAGCCTGGGGAGGGCAAAAAACAGCCCAACGGGCCTACCGGAAGTTCAGAAATGGACTTCCAGTTTGCCTGTTGGGCCGTTTTTCGCTCTCCGGAGGCTTCAGGAGGCTTCCCTGCAGCCTGGAGAGAGCAAAAAACAGCCCAACGGGCCTACCGGAAGTCCAGAGGTTTCTGTGAGGCCTGTGCGCATGCGCGGGGGGCAGCGAGGGTTGTGCGCATGCGCGGTGGTTGTGCACATGCATGGGGGGAGGGCATTGCATTATGGGTGTGGGCACACACGCGCAAGCTATTGCGCGTGCGCACACCCTTTTGGCACCCGAGCCAAAAAAGGTTCGCCATCACTGGTGTAGGGTGTAGAAACATTTTCACTGAAATAAACACAAGCTTTTAGAAAACAGACAAATATGTTGTGTCCCCAAATTAACTTTCCCGGTAACGCCAAATTTTCTAACAATTGCAAAATTGAACAAAGTAAGGCCAGGTTTTTGCTTTAAAAGTTATTATGCAATGTATTTCCTTCTCAGAGATCTTTGTAAACGGCATGCTTACTAATGAACATTCCATACCAATTCTTCTCCAACAGTCAGCAACTGGAAGAAAAGTAGAATTCCATGTGTTTGCTAATAATATACATGCTGCAACACACACGAACACATGCTGACATACGCCTTAACGTTACCGCATTACTTTCCTGGGCCTTTTGCACAATCCAACATTGCCCCCTTTGAATTATCATTTCATAAATACTTGTATTTTCCTTCATTTTATGCAAGACTCACCATATCTTTCTGTGATTTTTGGAGGCAGACTGACCAGATGTATCTAAGAGAAAAAAGCTGGCCTCCCTCTCTCGCCCGCCACCCACCGATTCCTCTTGCTTCAATCAGCATCAGGATAATTTTTCCATGCCATGTCTGCTTTATATTTGGAAGATCTGATCACAGATCACAGTTTTTCCTTTGGTTTTGGTTTCTAACTTCTCAAAGGGAAGTTAGACTTTATCTACAGAAATTTGATCTAACCGGACATTTACTTTCGGAGGCTTGGGCAATAAGGAAGAAAATGTACTGTAGCTTCCCGAGTTAATTTTAATTAAGTTAGCCTTAAATGTATTAAATCTAATTCATACGATTGATTATTTTCTCTGCCTCTTGCATGAGCAATAGTAATAATTTGGGGCCAACCTTTGGAGTTGCATTAGGGATTTTCCCTCATGGTCCTCCTAGGATTGTGGGAAGCCTTGAGACCTTGGTGTGTGTGGAGCTAAATAAAGTAAACCATGTCCAGTTTGAAGAGCTGGCCTGGATAGAATTACTTGATAAATTAATGTACGCCCATCTTTTTGCACTTCTCAGAAAGTGCACTGATGCCCACGTCGTCACTCCAGAGACAATTCAGTAAAAGCCACCTTCGTGCTGTGATCATCAGTGTTTGTTCACCTGCTTCCAGATTTCATTTCCTCTTGTGGAGTTACGGCAGGCTCAGACACTTGCTCCAGATGCTACGAGCTCAAGCCCTACTAGGCCATCAGGTCTTATTTTTACCTTCTTCCACTTCTGCTTGTGTGCTTAAATGCATCTCCTCTCCTCTTCCACCACAGGGAGCTCTATTTTTAGATCCATGTTACCTTGTCCTTTTCCCATCACCTCTTGACCTGGGACTGCTGGAAATAAGCTCTGACTTCCATCAAGCTGAGAAAGTTGCATCTTCCTTCCTTCCTGCCACCATGAAAAGCTGGGCATTGACCTGACAGAAAAATAATTTTATGCATCACTGGGTCTTTTGATCTTGACTTTATGAATGGATGCGGCTTCTTTCCTCCTCCACTTAGACGTTTCTCAAGGAAAGGTGGGCTATTGTAGTGCGATGGTCATGAGATCTCACACGTTCCAGTAGAGGGAAACAGCTTGAACAATTGTTTCATACCACACAGTGTTATTGTTTACCAGTAGAAACTGTTTGTTCACTCCCTGAGGATGATTTTGAAACTTCCCTCTGCACATCAGACGGAGTTACTACATATATCCAAGTTCAGACATCAAAACTGGCCAATCGGGGCTTCTGATCCATCTACTATTATTAGTACAGCCACTATTATTACTACCGGTATTATTGTTTTTGAAAAGCAAGTTGAACAGAAGATGCTTATTTCAATCACTTTGGTAAACTTGCAGAATCTGATTTCTGGTGGTTATGCAAAACATCTGAACTACTGAAGTAAGAAACTGGACTCTCTAGAAGCCATTGGACTTCAGAAGTCCAGCATGCATGGCCAACAGCATGAGGGATGGAAGCTTGAATTTACCAACATTTATAGTCAGACTAGAACTGGCTCCCCCAATGTGCTAAGCCAAGTTTGGTTTAGTTATAGTCTTTTTATTTTTTAACTAAACAACAATTGACTTTTGTTCATGCAATATGCTAGTCCATAAACTATGGTTTCTAAACCACCTTGACTGGGCTCACCAAATCTATTAAGACAAAAACAATCAACTCATGGTGATGGCTTAGGATGTTGTGCCAATTCAGTCAGGGTGCATGCACTAGTTCTACCTTGCTAGGCATAAAAGGAAGCCAGTAGGCCAATGAATGTTTTATTCCTACCATTTCTGTGAAATACAGGCTGTCTGTTGCCTTTTAATAATAATGAGAAATTGTCATTCCACAAGGCTGTGGTCAAAAACGTTGAGATGATGGTATTTATGACGGTGTGATCAAAGCTTCGTTTTCTGCGTGTGACTTTTTTTTACTAAACTCTGCAAATATCCCTAGCCGTCATTCAAATGGTTCCTTGCTGACACATTAGAAGTGAAGAGAGAAAGAGAGAGAGAGAGAGAGAGAGAGAGAGAGAGAGAGAGAGAGAGAGAGAGAGAGAGAGAGAGAGAGAGAGAGAGAGAGAGAGAGAGAGAGAGAGAGAGAGAGAGAGAGTCCACAAATTCAAGGAAAAAGGAATATATTCAGATTACAGTCATCCAAATCCCCCTATTTTTGAGTTCTTTCAATCTGCAGAGACAAATGGTTTCTCTAATTCAACATTAACACATATAGTACTTTTGTTTCATTTTAGATTTATAGGGAGGGCTATTTGAGTGATTTAAAACGTCCTTGAAGAAGAAACATAACAGAGTTGAAAGAGACCTTGGAGATCTTTTCCAAAGCACCTGAGGGCAGGACAAGAAGCAATGGGTGGAAACTAATCAAGGAGAGAAGCAACCTAGAACTAAGGAGAAATTTCCTGACAGTTAGAACAATTAAGCAGTGGAACAACTTGCCTCCAGAAATTGTGAATTCTCCAACATTGGAAATTTTTAAGAAGAAATTGGACAACCATTTGTCTGAAATTGTATAGGGTTTCCTGCCTGAACAGAGGGTTGGACTAGAAGACCTCCAAGGTCCCTTCCAACTCTGTTATTCTATTCTATTCTATTCTATTCTATTCTATTCTATTCTATTCTATTCTATTCTATTCTATTCTACTCTACTCTACTCTACTCTACTCAACCTTGGACCTTGGAGATCTTCTAGCCCCATGATGGCGAGCCTATGGCACGCGTGCCACAGGGGGCACGCGGAGCCATATCTGCCGGCACATGAGCCGTTGCCCGAGCTCAGCTCCAGTGCACATGTGCGTGCCGGCCAGCTGATGTTCATGCGGAGCCATATTTGCCGGCACGGGAACCGTTGCCTAACCCTAACCCCCTCCCCTCCCAGGAGTCTCCACGGCCCGTTTTGAGGTAAGTAAAGGGCTTGCCTGGAGGCTCTGGGAGGGCATTTCTGGCCTCCGGAGGGGGAGTGGGGGAGGCCATTTCCCGCCTCCCCAGGCGGCAAGAAAGCCTCTGGAGGCTGGGGAGGGCGAAAAACGGGCCTACAGGGCCCACTGGAAGTCGGGAAACGGGCTGTTTCCGGCCTACGGGGGCCTCTGGGGGGGGCAGGGGAGGCCGTTTTCACCCTCCCCAGGCTCCAGGGAAGCCTCTGGAGCCTGAGGAGGGCGGGAAATGGGCCTACCGGGCCCACAGGAAGTTGGGAAATGGGGGAGGGGGGTCATGCACACATGCACGGGGGGCGGGGCAGTGTGTGGGGGTTCATGCGCACATGCACAGGGGGGCACGGGGGCATTGAGTTATGGGTGTGGGCACATGCGTGCGTGCAATAGCGCACACCCTTTCGGCACCTGAGGAAAAAAAGGTTTGCCATCACTGTTCTAGCCCAACCCCCTACTCAAGCTGGAGACCCTATACTATTTCAGACAAGTGGCTGTCCAATCTTTTCTTAAAAGTCTCCAGTGCTGGCACACACACAATGTCTGAAGGCAAGTCGTTCCACCGATTAATTATACTAACCATCAGGAAATTTCTTCTTAGTTCTATGGTGGTTCTCTCCTTGATTAGTTTACATCCATTGCTTCTTGTCCTGCCTTCAGGTCCTTTGGAGAGTAGGTTGACCCCTCTTCCTTGTGGCAGCCCCTCAAACATTGGAACATTGCTTAGGATGTTTGACTCTTGGTTTATTTGAGCTCAGAAACTTTTTTCCTTTGTGGTTAGGCACAGGAGAGACCACAATGTCCCTGTTGCTTCATTCCACAGGAGAGAGGAAATCAGGCAAAATTTTACTTGAGTCCTTGCATATTAGTGAGGTCACTGGAGTCCAAGATGTATTTATTGGACAGATTTCTATTTCCCCACTTTCTCCACTTTGAGTTTATAAAGTGGCTTACAAATAGGCTTGAGTAGAATTGTTCCTGTCTTAAGTAGCAGCTCTACTTCTGCTTCTGTTAGCATTGCATGGTAGTCCTGACAAGAAGCACAAGAAGGGTCATTCACACTATCTTTATTATTAGGTTACATTAATAGAATCTTGCAAGACTGAAAGTATTTCCTATGCCATTCCCTGTTCAGTGGGTTGAGACATTTTTTATATGCCAGTTGCTTACAGAGGATCCTTCCTGTCTCCTCAGGTCATTCCCACATACCATTACAGGTTCTCACCATCTTGATAACTTGGCAAAGGATAACTTCCTCTCAGAAGTGTCCATTCTGCCCATATCAAATTTAGAAATAAAGCAGAGGATAATTTCTAGGTTGGGGATATCTGATATGTTAGAAGCACGATCAGATGCGCACTCAAAAACAACTAATGAAAGTGAAGAGGTCTTGATAGAAGAGAATATTTGTAGTTCAGGGTTGAACTCTGGGGTCCTTGGTACTCTCTGAGCTTGGTGGTTTTCTTGCAGACATTTCATTACCAAACTAGATAACATCATCAGTGTGGCGACGATGTTACCTAGTTTGGTAATGAAATGTCTGCAAGAAAACCACCAAGCTTTGATGAGGTCTTCTTTCTTTTTCTTTTTCTTTTCTTTTGAGATCTTAGGCTGGACTGGTTTTGGGATTCTGCAGAGGCTTGTAAACCATTATCCTAAGCCAGTGAACTTGTTGCATTTGCAATACACTCATTTTCCTACTCCCTACTTGATTCTCTACACAGCTTTTGTTCTTCCACTAGAATACTAGATCTAAAGCTCACACTGAACATCACAGCTGGGTTTTGACATCACCAATTTCCCACAAAAAGAATGGAAACTCCAATTGCAAGAATTATTCTTTGCCCGACTCTTAATTTCCCTGCTTCTTAGCTCCTCCCTGACATTTGTTTGCTCAAACCTTTGATTGCTGGAGAGAAAAATCTCTCTTTTCTTTTTCCGGCAAACTTCAGCTGAGAGGCCATGCTAGCCGAAAAAACAGAGAAACATATGCTGCCTTTCTGTGACCTTTCCGAGGTTTCTTATTGCTCCAATTTTCTGCCACTATCAATCATAGTGTTCAGAGCTTCTAATAAGCTTGGTTAGCCAATGTCTCATAGTTACAGCTTTTGGGATTTTCCAAAGGAGACAAACTTGCTGGAAAGATAAAATACATTAAGATTAATGTGAATAAGTTTGGAGAACTCTGGTTTATACACTTGCGCACATAACATCCACAAAACATCCACAGCCCTTTTATTATCTTTTTCCTTCATCGACCTGAAACAGTGAAGCTAATTTTGATCTTGCATTATACAAAGTGGTCAGCTCAGCTCTGGATCCAATCAGGGTCGGTCACCAGGACCAGACCTCTGTTCTAGATTATGCTTTTTCCATTGATATAACTCTCCATTTTTCTGAATGCAGCTCAGTCCATTGAGAATGATCAGCCCACTATGGATGAAGACGGTTATTTACAATATACACATCTAAACTTTATGATGTCTTTCCATTCTAGATGCATCACTCCTTAATCTATATCAGTGGTTCCCAACGTTGGGCCCACGCCCCACAGGGGGGCAATTTGATTTTTAATGGGGGCAATTCGAAAATGAGCTATTAACTGAATTTTTGAAAGCCCGCTAATTGTTCTTTTATATTTGTGATGAAACAGCTGTGTTTCATTTACCTATTGTTGTCTTTGTTAAAGTGCATTTCCTAGGGCCTGGTTTGAAAAGGATATCCCAGCTGAGGGGAGGATGGAGCAACTGCCAGCTAATCAGATGTGTTCCCACTAAGGATCATGGGACTGGCAGTCTCTCTCTCTCTCTCTTTCCTATGGGCTTTGCTGCTGGGTGGTTGCAGGGAGAGCTGCTCTGTGGGGAGACAGAGTGGATGCCTGCTGGGGGAAACCCAGCAGTGAGGATACAGAACCAGGACCCAAAGTTAAGTAAGAAATTGTTAGATTTACAGATATTTTTAGTCTGTGTTTTCTCAGGCCGTGTTTTACAAGACTTTTCCTCTCAGAGCAATCTGTGGCTGGGCCACGCATGCGTAGACCTTGCCAGGCCTGTGTGATTCACCTCCACCTACTGAACTACCAAAGCATTTCCCCACTAAGCTGCAGGTTCAAACTGAGTGGGCGAGTAGGGGGGGTCATAGGTTACAACCCCCTTTTGTTCATGACAATCTTATTATTCATAAATTAAGCTAAGAATGTTTTTTAAATTTCCCTCTTTCTGCGCCATCTTCTTTAAATAGTTATTTCTTTTAATAATTTGCATCATTTCATAAGTTTTTCTCACATTTATTTCTTTTGGTCACAAACCCTATGCATAAAATGAGTAGTGCAAGCAAGAAAACAGTTCGTCAGTATTCACAAGAATATTTAAAACTTGGCTTCATACCCGCTATCCATGATGAACGGTCACCTTTCTGCCTCTTATGCCAACAATGCTTGACCAACGAATCAATGACATGAGGTCGTCTTGAGGCGCATTTGAAGGCGAAATATAGTGTGTGTACGTAAATTCAGACTTAAATTACTTCAAGTCTTTAAAGGAGAAGTTTGAAAAAAGATCAACAATAAAGTCTCTGTTCACTGCACAAACTATTACTGTCAGTCGTACTCTTGAGGCTAGTTATGAAATATCTTTACTCATTGCTAAATCTGGAAAAAAATCATACTATAGGGGAGGATTTAATTAAACCATCAATATCAGCATTTCTTAAAACAGTTCTGGAAAAAGATGACAAAGATGTGAAAGCCATGCCACTCAGTAACAATACCGTTAGCAGAAGAATAGATGAAATGAGTGAAGATATTGAAACACAACTTGTTGAAAAGCTGAAATCAAGAAAATTCTCAGTACAGATGGATGAATCAAATCTGGAAAAAAATCATACTATAGGGGAGGATTTAATTAAACCATCAATATCAGCATTTCTTAAAACAGTTCTGGAAAAAGATGACAAAGATGTGAAAGCCATGCCACTCAGTAACAATACCGTTAGCAGAAGAATAGATGAAATGAGTGAAGATATTGAAACACAACTTGTTGAAAAGCTGAAATCAAGAAAATTCTCAGTACAAATGGATGAATCAACTCTGAGAGACAATGAGGCCGTATTGCTAACCTATGCAAGATATACCCAAGTAGTTCAGGGTCCGACCCATAGGGGGGGACACACGCTCGACCTGGTATTTCTCTCAGGGCAGTGGAGAGATGATCTGAATTTAAGGGGTATAGTGACATCTCCCTTGTCATGGTCAGACCATTCCCTGCTGAAGTTAGACTTTATGGCACCACTCCCTCATCGCAG
>QLTV01002260.1:3136146-3177504 GCA_003457575.1 Thermophis baileyi
TCCTTCCTTCCTTCCTTCCTTCCTTCCTTCCTTCCTTCCTTCCTTCCTTCCTTCCTTCCTTCCTTCCTTCCTTCCTTCCTTCCTTCCTTCCTTCCTTCTGTTGGGATTGTTGCACCAAGAAATTTCTACCCTGTATTTACATTGCCATTAAGATGGCTTATATCTTTGAACCATATTAAGTAATATGACAAAAATACCAATAGCACTAGCAATAGCACTTATATACCGCTTTGCAGGGCTTTACTGTCCTCTCTAAGCCATTTACAGAGTCAGCATATTGCCCCCAACTATCTGGGTCCTCATTTTACTGACCTTGGAAGCAAGGGTGGGTTCTGGTTTTCTTCGCTGCCGGTTCGCTTAGTGTTGCGGCGCGCAAGTGCGTGCGCGCTTCGTGCATGCGCAGTGCTTAAAAAACAAAATGGCAGCGCCTACGGCACCACTGAAAGAACTGGTTCGGGGGCGTGGCAGGCCTGGGTTGCTGCCGGTTCTAGCGACCCAGGTCGCCAAGTTACTACCGGTTCTATAGAACCAGTCCGAATCGGGAGGAACCCACCTCTGCTCGGAAGGATGGAAGGCTGTGTTGAGCTGGTGAAAATCGAACTGCTGGCAGTCAGCAGAATTAGCCTGCAATACTGCATTCTAACCACTATGCCACCATAATATACAAACTAAACTACATAATTATTTTTAACTGCAAAGCAATGCCATCCAACTTTGGAAGCAATGCTATATTTTTATATTGGGTACTCCAATCCTTAAAGATAAGCAGAGACACTAAGTTTTCTCACATTTCTCTGCCAATGACATCACAATTCTAGCAATTCTGGGAACTGTAGTTTCTGCACACCTGGAAAGACTCAGCTTTGGAAGGCAGGCTTAACTTCTCAGTCATTTTCCATGTAACTAAAGCAGTGGGACTTCTTTAGGTCTGGATATTATGATGTTCCATACTCCAGTTTCTCTGTCCCTATGTGTGTTGGACAATTTTGTAGGAAGATCAGAAGGAAATGCATAATAGAAGCCTATCCAACTTTTGGGATTGCAAGGAGGAAACATTTAGTTTTTTTTAAATGGGCTGTGGGCACCTTCACAAAATGGATGCTAGGAGATAGCTTTCCCATCACAACTCCAATGACAAAGCACAGATTTACCAGAATACTAAGCACTGTTCCTCTGGTCACATCCTTCCTGTCAGGTGTTCCTTCCTATTCCTGATCTTCCGACAAAACATTCATCATTTTCTACAAAAACGTATGAGACAAACTGGTGGTCAGAGGCATTCCTGGAAATAAACTGAATGTGAGAAGGTTGTGTTTTTGCTTGAAGAATGCCACCTTTCCACTTTTTAAAATTAGACTATTTTTTTGGGAAGCATCATTTTTTATTTAATTTTATTTATACCCTGCCTTTATTATTTTTATAAGTAACTCAAGATGGTGAACACACCTAATACTTCCCCCTCCTCTTATTTTCCCCGCAACAACAATCCTGTGAGGTGGTTTGGGCTGAGAGAGAGGGCCTGGCCCAAAGTCACCCATGCGACTTTGTCACCATCATGGGAGAACCACTATGGTGTAGTGGCTAAGGCATCAAGCTAGAAACTGAAAGACTGTGAGTTCTAGTTCTGGCTGAGGGATAAAGCCAGCGGGAGGGACCTTGGGCCAGTCCCTCTCTCTTAGCCCTAGGAAAGAGGCAGTGGCAAACCACTTCCAAAATCTTACAAAGAAAATTGTAGGGACAAGTCCAAGTAGTCGCCAGGAGTCAATGCTTAACTGCAATGCATGCACATTCAAGAACTGAAGATCATCAATAAATTGGTTTAAGATGCTTTAAGTGTCAAACTCATATGACCTGTGGGAGCAATAGGGTCAGTGAGAGTTGAAATTCCTGAGTCCACATACTTCCGTTGGTCTCTTCCAGCAAGATACTTTATAATTAGCAAATTTGTTTGGCTTCATCATTCTAGGTGTCTGAAGACAAGATGAGTCATCTATTAACTGGACTGCTCCATTTGCTGATATCCAACTCTGTTTTAGGCAGCGTATCCTCAATAAAGGACTGAGTCACAGAAACGGAGACATATTGTATAAGATAACAGTCAACAGGGGTTAAATGATCTAAATGTGATTCGTAAAAAAAGACTTATGAACGTGGCAGTTTGACCTTCAACTTAATGTGATGGGCTTGCATGCTTTCCTAAAATATTTTGGAGCACAGCAGCAAGATGCTCAGAAGGAAGGAAGACCATGTTACTCCAGACTTTTGCCCAAATAAATTCCTTATGACTAATGGCCTTGTTTATGATCAAAAAGAGGAAATAAATTCAGCTTTGAAATGTAGTCACGTTGGCCATTACAAAGGATATATTCTGGTAATGGGGTAAGTGGTGTAATGAATTAACCAACAAATACTTAAGTTCATTATTGAACTTGCCGAACTGTGGCATACCTTTAAAAAAAAAACCAATAGATTTTATTTTCATTACAAGATAAAAATATAGAAAAAAATGAATGCTGCCTGAAAGAAAGAAAGAAAGAGTCTTCTGACTTTTTTCCTGGCAGTAAAATAACAAAAAATACAAAAAAATTACAGTTTCAACCTTTTGCTGTACATGTCACAATATTGGATTGAAATTTACATTGAATTGTAACTTTATCATTAGCATTTAACCCCTGATAAATTGTCAAAAATGCATAAAGGTATGTTGGAAATGCAACTGGTACTTTTTATAATCTCCGATGAACTTGTAATAAAGCAAAGACATACTGGGACCAAAATGGAGCATAACTGGAGGATCTGCTGAGATCTGATTCCTCATGCTCGGATTTCATAGGAAATCTGAAATCTCTGCAGACCTTCCCATCACATAATTGAGAAGCAGAAACTGTATTCTTCAATGAACATCCTCACGTAGCCTGTGCTTCTCTGTTCTCTGTTTTGCTGGTTGGCGGTTTTCCAGGAATTACACCTACAAAAGCTGTGGAAACCTTCCCACTCTTCCACCTGAAATAAATTGAGATTGTATGGAAGTTGTTGCCCAGAAAGCCTTCTTGACTTCCAGATTCCAGACTATTTGCAAGCAATAAGATTGGAAGACATAAGGGAGGTTTGTGTGAGTCAGTCACTATTTTCAGTTTGTTTGAAAGAGTTTGGATCGAAATGCTGACATCACAACATGTGGATTTTAACTCTTAACGACATATTTTATGATGACATTTATCTGTTTGTGTGTATGTAGGCAGGGAGACAGCAGCAGCAGAAGACTCAAAAGAGACCATTGGTCTAGTAACACATAAAAATTGTATGCCCAAAGATAGAGGCTTTAAAATATCATACACACAGTAGATTCTTTGCTTTGTTTTAAACCTGAATGAAAAACTCTGGTGGTCAATAAATGTAAAATAAATTGTTTCGGACACAAATACATGCCTACAGAGAGGTTAGAGCATCCAGACCTCTTTACCAGGAACATAAAGTCAGTGATTCTTGGCCAGAATTATCATTACAGTATTGCAAGACCAGCAATGGAAGAAAGATAATAACAGCTCAGAGAGGCTGCTTTGATATGGCATTGTCTGTATGTGTTGAGACAGCAGCATACAGAATTGTCAATCATTGCCGTCTGGAGATTTGTGAGTTTCAACCCAAATCCATCTGAAGAGCAGTAGACTTGGGAAGGCTGTTTCAGAGTGTTAAGCTCTTCTTGTGATGTTTTGGAAAGTAAACATGGGATAAAAATGGAACAGAACAAGATTTTCTTCCTTATTATCTCAGAAATATCACCATGCTAGGGGCAATAGAAATACATAAAAGGTGTTTATGATTCTTGGCATTAACTTCTGTTTAAAAAGTGTTATGATAGCCAAACAGTATGTGACTGGTCAATGTGTAAAGAGCATAGAAGATTGCTGATTTCTGGGAAGGTATGGCGAAGCAAAGACCAAGGAACTGGTGAGTAGATGGCAGTCCTGATGCACTAGAAGCTGTGATGTATCGCATGGCATCTTTTCTTTCACTTCAGTTGACAAGATGTTGGGGTGAGAAGAGGTTGTGATGCTATGGTTTGTGAAATAGAAATCTGTGCTGGGTATTTGTCAGTGCAGATTGAGAATGTGCCATGACTTTTTGATTGGTGCTTGAAAATTTCCATCCAACGGCAATTCACTGCCCAATGCCAGTTGCTCCTGATGATCACTGTGCTGAGGTGAGAACTGTGCATTGCTGGGCCGAAAACTGTAAAGATGGAAAACTGAGAAGAGTTGATTTGTTTGATCAAAAAAAATGGACAACAACTGACATGTTTCACATGAGAAAGGTTGATGAACTGATTAAGGATGATCATATAATTTAAAGGGAAATCCATGTCAAGCCTGGCATTTCAAGGAATGAACATATTATAGACGTTCAGTATCAGAAAATTTGTTCAAAATGGGTTCCTTGTGCTTAGAGCAGAATTGAAAGTGTCAAAAATTGAAATTTGTCAGCAATTGTTGTTGTGCTATGAGAATGAAGCTGAGGAATTTCTTCAAAGCATTGTGACAGCTGATGAAACATGGAATGCTTCACTTGCCTGTATGTATGTGTGTGTGTGTGTGTGTGTGGGGATCACATCCCAAGTTTTGGCAGGAAAATACATGGTTACAGGTTTTTTGGAGACAAAAATTGTGGTGTTCAAATGGATATCCTTAAACCTGGCATCACTATTAAGTTAGAATACTACATGGTAATTTTGAAAATGTTCAAAGAATGATTATACAAAATTCAGAAGCACAAAAAAGAAATTGTTCTGCAACATGACAAAAAATTTTTTTGTTGACATAAATAAGAGGGTTTCTCTGAACCAGGTGTATATTTCCATGTTTGCTTGCCTGTGTTTGTGTATGCTTTTCATCTACACAAACATAGCAGTTTCTCATATTGATACACTTGTGTCAGGGGTGGGTTCCTCCCGGTTCGGACTGGATCGCCAGAACCATTAGCAATCCGCTGGTGATGTCACAGATCCGGTTCGGTCGGTGCCAGTCTGTGGCTGCCGCCATCTTTTTTTGGTAATTTTTAATGAATTTTTTCCTGTTCTGCTGCTTGAAGAAGGGCCCTCCCGCCTGCCCCTGGGTTTATACTGACCTTTATTCCTTCACCCGAAGCACAGCTGATCAGCTTCTCAGCTGTGTTTCGGGCTGATTGCAGCTACTGAGCATGTGTGGAAGCCAAATTACACGAGGGAATGCGCGCGTGCGCACGAGTGGAGCCAGCGCACACGCGCAAAACGTCGTGATGCGAACCGGTGGGGAAGGTAAGTGGAACCCACCCCTGACTTGTGTATAAGGATTCCTATATTCAGTAATATGAAGACATGTTACTGTGACATCTCCAGGACATACCATTCTCACAATACATACATTCAAACAGATTACATGAATAGCAGCTCTTGGGCTGAAAAATCTGCAAATGCTATTTTGTCCTGTATATCAGATTTGCTGATTGTTATTGACTTCTATGCTTTTTACTCCTGTTTCCCCCCTCCCCCAAATCAGAAGCTGCTATTTTACCATTCTGATCTTATTTTCTAAGTGAAAATATTACTAGGAAATATTGAGGATTAGCTGACCTTGGATAACTTGATTCTTTACAGATTGACCCATATCCAGCAGCAAAATGTATGTGTTGTTCTTAAAAGAATTTTGAGCTAGATGGCGCCAGTTAGTTCAGATTCGACTGTAGATATGAATTGTATGAAAGGGCATGGCCTTTTCAAGACTGCACAGCTGGGATGCATTTCAAAAGAGCCCAAACTCTAGTTTGCTGATTTTGAGACAATGATAGATGGACGGACTAAAGAACAAATATATGGTACCAATCAAGTATGTGGTTTGGGCGGCGGGGTGTGTGTGCAAAATATCATCCGGCAGCTATTTGAAACATGAGTTTGTATGCTGTATCTTCTGAAGTGAACCAACATACTGGTTAGCCTCCCCAACCATCTTGTCTGAACTGCTTTTGCATCATGTCTCTGCCCTGGGGGATACTCTGTGTACATTCAGTGGAAACTCTGTGGGCCAATTGAGAAATGACATGGGGAAAATATAGAGACATGTACATTATTGGCACATTTTTCTCTATGGAGAAAATCACAATGGGGAAAGCTAATTCTAACTGGAAAGTGATGCACAAAGAAAGAGCTTCAAATGTGGTGTTAGAGTGTCAGAATTGATAGGCTGTATATCTCTGCTCATCCACAAATTCCTGGCTAATCATGGAGCCTCTTTTGTCTTTTCCATTCATAAAGTTGCAAGAACAACAAAAACGTCTCTGAAGAAAAGAACTGACATTGCCCTATACACCTTGGGGATTATCCAGGAAATAATGGAATAAATGCATGCACCTGGGAAGTTTATAAAAGGCACATAAAGATACCACTTGTCTCCCTGCTGTTTATAGCCAGAGACTTTTTTAAAAAAAAGATTTTATCAGGTATCTTAAAAAAAAAATTAAAACGTTCCAACAGCTGAGGTTTTCTATAATGCCTTTTGCAGATTTAATTTCTTCTACAGTATAAAGAAAACCATATATGACTTAAGTGATTTTCCTGATTTGTCTGCTCTGCTTTCCAGTTATGGATCAGTTGTCTGAACTGCATTGAACGCTAATTGTTCCAATATTATTTGATTGTATTGACTAGCACAGGAATGTAAAAGATTCTTATTGTGGATGTCTTTCTGAACTGAAATGCCACGAATCGGTGGTCCACTAAAGGCCCTAGCATTAGCATTAGAAATATCTACTACTGTCCTGTTTCATCCAAATATCCATATATTTGACAAATATGCATCAAAAATGTATTTTGGAACATTAGTCATAAAGAGTTAATATCAGAAAGAGTTACAATTTGAAAACATCTAAAATGAGTTCTTGCATTATCTGAAAAGATAGAAAACATTGCAAACCAAAGATACATGGTTAAAAAAATTGCTCCAAGCAAGAAATGTGGATTTTCGGAGTTCTATAAAATAAAATAATATATCGGTGCTAACTCACACTCCTATTCATTTGTATATATTGAATATAATGTATGCTTATCCGTGTATATGTGCATCAATGAGCTCATGTATGAAAATGTTATGTTGAACGTTGGATAAAAGTTGTTAGAGGTTTTATATTTACATCAATATCATTGCTGGTATGCTCAATCATATGTCATGCAGTAGGTCCAAATAAAGTGGCCCAGATTTATATCTATAGATTTGTGTGTGCAAATATTATGTACAATGGTATCTTTGGTGTAATACCCAAAATGTTTCCATCAATGCCTGACGAGACAAATTGGATTAGAAAAAGTACTCCTGGGAATGATTAAGCACCCTTTCATTTTGCTCCAAATATAATCTTCTACTGTAAAATGCATGGGAGTTTAATTAGCTGCGCTTGACTATAATATATAGTGTGTTCTGAAATACAACTGTGGTAACAGTTACAGTTATAATATGTATGAAGTGTTGATATCTTCAGAATGGGCTGTGCAAATTTTTATGTTCTGATGGCCTTCTGATGTTCCTATTCATTCCTTTCAGGTTCAATCTAGAACACGGGTGTCAAACTTGCTGTGTGACGTTGCCGTCAAGTGATGTATCGTGACGTTGTTTCCCTTCCCGGAGCTGGGGTGGGCGTGGCCTGCACATGACGCATCCATCCGACGGGCCGCCAGTTTGACACCCCTGATCTAGAACAAGGGTTTTCGAACTTTCCTTAGCAATCACATTGGAATTTGGGAACCATTCTCCTAAAATGGTGGCTTGAGCCGCAGTGGCACAGTGGTTAGAATGCAGTACTGCAGACTACTTCTGCTGACTGCTGGCTGCCTGCAATTTGGCAGTTCGAATCTCACCAGGCTCAAGGTTGACTCAGCCTTCCATCCTTCCGAGGTGGGTAAAATGAGGACCCAGATTGTTGGGGGCAATATGCTGACTCTGTAAACCGCTTAGAGAGGGCTGTAAAGCACTGTGAAGCGGTATAGAAGTCTAAGTGCTATTGCTATTGATGGATGTGGCCAGTTACAGAACCCTTTCATAGAAGAAAGCAATGAAAGCAAAGTTATCTGTTCTTCTAAACATGCACTGAACAATTGAAGCTGGTATGGTATGGCATACTAGTTTGCTATTCTTTTCTTAAATTAAAAGAATATTTTTAAAAATAACAGGTTGGGCAGGGACTTAAGAAGTTATTGGCAAGCTCTTTGTAACTTCCAAAGAGCCAGATAGTGGATCCAGGATTTATATCAATTACAGATTTGCCATTCAACGAACAGAAGGGATGAATATATGTAACCAGAATGATTTCCTCAACTCAAACGCAAGTAGGGGACAATCTCAGCTTCTGTGTACATCTGAAATTGTCATACTAGGAATCTGGAGTCTGCAACAATGCTGTGACTTAAAAAAACCATTAGTTTCAGTACATGCCTACCAGAGGTGGGTTGCTGCCGGTTCGGACCGGTTCATTAGAACCGGTAGCAGAAATTTACTGCCGCTCGCCGAACCGGCAGCAAAGACTGGCGGTCCATGCCCCTGAACCGGTTCTCCGGTCGCCGCGGCTTGAAAAATAACCCTCTGCGCATGCGCAAAGGCTTCTGCGCATGCGCAGAGGGTCATTTCCGGGTGTTTTGTGCGACGTGACGGGGGCGTGTGCGAGCGAAGAGAGAGAACGCGTGCAAAATGCGCACTTCCATTGCGATCAGAACCGGTAGGGAAGGTAAGTAGAACCCACCCCTGATGCCTACATTTTAGACACATATTTTCTTAATCTCTGGAATATATGCCATCAAATAACAAATTAAAGTACTGAACTGCTGCTGACTTTTGGCAATAACAATTTTCAACATCATCAAGTTTACTTCTTTTTCTTCGTCTTAAACTAAAACAATAAAGTGGCAAAGGATCAAGGGAAGAAAATCATTCTTCGTATCTATTTATCATAGTTGCTAGAATAGATGCAAAGTGATTTTTTCATTATGTGACACAAGGCTTTCTAATGGAAATCAGCTGCCAAACTATGACAGATCCATGAGTACTTAATGGCAAAAATGATTGCTCTTAAGCTCATTCCTATTCCATGTGCAATCCATTACTTCATTAGCACTCAGCAGGTAGATTAATTAACTGTTTTGCACCCACTCTTGTGCATGGAAGTTTGTGTATAGTTGAGAAATCTGCAGTGTGAACTTAGGCTAGGATTTAATTTTTTTTCTTTCAAAGTAATTATTAGTGGTTAATTAACACAATTATTGTTCAGTTATAGGGTTGAGTACAATAAATAACATTTCCAGATAGGAGAACAAATGATTTTTCAGACTGACATCTAATGCAGCTTCAGAGGCAGTCAGGAAATAGTCCGCATAGAATTGCAATGATGGGAAATAATTAATCCCATCTCTACATGTAGATGTTTACAAAGGGACCTGGTCTACAACTCTCACCTATTTCAATCATTGTGGCTGAAGGCCTGAATGCAGATTGAGGAATGATGCTTTAGAGCAGAAGTCCTTCTTTCCATTTGTATGGCCTTTAACACCTAGTTGTTAAAAGATGGCTGGTGCCACAGCTTGGCTTGAGATTTGTGAGATGAAATGGATCCCTCAGGCCTTTTTAAGGCTTAGGCAACAAAATTTAAGATGGATAAACACACAGAAAGTATTTATATTCCAGTGGGGTGATATTTCCAGGGTATAATTATGCTTTCAGGTTATTTTGGTGGTGCTGGTAATAGAAATAGACTCCCTCTGGATCAGAATGGACAGACTCATTCCTTTCAAATGGTCATATTTCTTCCAGGTCTGGACAGGGGGAAAAAAAGCAAGTTTACTACCTAGAATTGACTACGTACAGTTCATATTCCTCTTAACTGCTGTTGTTTCTGGTGGAAGCAGACATCTTCATCACGTTCCATCTAAGAAGTTAGATTTCCTTCATTACATGGTTCCACCTGGGCCTTTCCAAATGGCTGTTCTTCTACAACTGCAAGGAAGAGAGCAGTTAAGTCCCTTCACACTGTTTCTTTGCAACCAATTACCCAGCAAATCAATTTCATCTGATTTCCCTCACGATGCTCCTATTTCTTGAGAAAGTACCTAGTAAAGGAACAATGTACAGATAACAAGGACGAATGTAATATAATATGAATTCTATAAAGAAATATGGGGTGTGTGTTGGCTGCCCTCAACCAGAGCTTACCTTTTTGTCTAAAAAAAGTAACTTGCACTTTACAAACCCTGTCTCAGAGGAGAATTCGAGGTGGCGCAGTGGTTAGAGTGCAGCACTGCAGGCTACTTCAGCTGACTGCTAGCTGCAGTTCGGCAGTTCAAATCTCACCGGCTCAAGGTTGACTCAGCCTTCCATCCTTCTGAGGTGGGTAAAATGAGGACCCAGATTGTTGGGGGCAATATGCTAACTCTGTAAACCGCTTAGAGAGGGCTGTAAAGCACTATAAAGCGGTATATAAGTCTAAGTGCTATTGCTATAGTGCTATAATTCGTCCATCGCTTTTCCATAGTTGTCATATACTGGGATCACCATCTTCCTTGTATCTTGACTGTAACAGCAAGATGCCTCATTTGTTGCTCAGCAATTCATTGCTGCCTAGCCCATTTGGAGTCCTTTTAATTCCCTTGGACTGCAAGGCGATCAAACCGGTCAGTCCTAGAGGAGATCAACTCTGACTGCTCTTTAGAAGGCCAGATCCTGAAGATGAAACTCAAATTCTTTGGCCACCTAACGAGAAGGAAGGCCTCACTGGAGAAGAGCCTAATGCCGGGAAAGATTGAGGGCAAAAGAAGAAGGGGACGACCGAGAATGAGGTGGCTGGATGGAGTCACTAAAGCAGTAGGAGTGAGCTTAAATAGACTCATAGGGGATGGTAGAGGACAGGAAGGCCTGGAGTAACGTTGTCCATGGGGTCGCGATGGGTCAGACACGACTTTGCAACTAACAACAACAAAACTTACTAAAAATGCATTTAGCATTTTATTTTTCACTCCTACAGATTTTATTGCAGTACCTCACTGACCGAAATTTCTGTCAGCATGCTGAATAATTTGGTGTTATCAGCCATGCTGACCAACTCATTGATCAACCCAGTTCTGGATGAGGGTTTCCCTCTTTTTTTTCTCATCACCACCAAGTCTGCCTGAAATTCCCATTATTTTTTGTTTCCTTTTTCCTGTCGGGGTGGGAGTGGGTTTCATACGTATCAGCCAAAACTAGGCATAATCCCTCTTGCAAGTAAGGCCACTGATGCCTCAAGGGATTGACAGGAATTGAGGCAAATTCTCCAGCTATGCTCCTATTCCTTTGAAAGAAAGAACAGAACACCTTCCCAACTCCTTGGGAATCATCTCTGCATAGTATGTTTGCTTTATTTGGATTTTCAGACTCACTTGGCTGACCTGGCCCTTGCAGGATGAAGGGTGGGAAATTTGTGAACACCCTTGTGAAAATTCAAATATGGTTTCCAATAGGAAATGGGGAGAACAAAAAAAAAATCAAGATAGTTTGCCTATAATAAACAATTCACTTGATTTTCACCGTCTCTACCTCTTCACAAACTAACAATCTATGCCTTTTCTCCTAGAAATTTCTCCTAGAACAAGGAGAAAATTTCTGACAGTTAGAACAATTAATCATTAGAATTATTTGCCTCCAGAAGTTGTGTGTGCTCCAACACTGGAGGTTTTTAAGAAGAGATTGGACAACCATTTGTCTGAAATGATATAGGGCAGTGATGGCGAACCTTTTTTGGATCGTGTGCCAAAAGGGGGGGAGCACGGGGGGGTCATGCGCATGCGTGCCCACACCCATAATTCCATGCACCCCCGTGCATGTGCGTATGACCCCCCCCCGCTCCCGGCATGCGATGGCACACCCGTTTTCTGCTCTCACCAGGCTTCAGAGCCTTTCTAGGAGCCTGGGGAGGGCGAAAACGGCCTTCCCCATTTCGCCCTCCCCAGGCTTCAGAGCCTTTCTAGGAGCCTGGGGAGGGGGAAAACAGCCTTCCTCACCCCCCTGGAGGCCCTCCGGAGGCCAGAAATGGCCCGTTTCAAGTTGGGAAACAGCCTGTTTCCCGACTCCCAGTGGGCCCAGAAGGCCTGAAAATCAGCTGGCCGGCGCGCACATGCGCGCCGGAACTGAGCTCGCGTGCCCACCGATATGGCTCCACATGCCACTTGTGGCATGCGTGCCATAGGTTTGCCATCACAGATATAGGGTCTCCTGCCAGAGCATGGGGTTGGACTAGAAGACCTCCAAGGTCCTTTCCAACTCTGTTATTTTGTTAAATAGAATCCTTTGTGATTCTCCTGTTATCTTTGGAAGGGCAGCTTCAATAAATCTTTTGAAGTAGTGGCTTTTCATGACAGTGAGAATAAAAACTGTTTAATATTGGGGGGTGGGGGGGAAGCCCAGCCATGTCACACTCATTCTTTTAGCAACTAATAGAATGTGCTTTTTAAAAAAATGAATGCTATCACAGTAAGTGACATGCGATTTACTGTTCTGTAGGATTACCATGTCTAGGATGCAAAAACCAGGTGACTTTCAAAGTCACAGAAATCTTATCAAGATTTGTGCAGCTCAAATATGGTAGGCCTAGGTGAGTGCATTTGAGGATTGCAGCTTGCAGACCAGTCTAAAACACACATTATGCTGCGTATGTGACAGCTTATTTTTGGTGTGGTATGCATCTCCTCCTGTTCATTTTATTCTCAGCAGATAAAATCAGCAATCCATGAGACCAGTGAAAAGAGGCAGGGTGCCTGATGGGAAGAAACATGGAAGGACTTTCGTATTTTTCTTTCCCATTCCCTGCTCCCTGTCTGTCCACCGTGGCTTCTTTCCCCCACCTACAGCTTCAATGACATTTTTGAAAACAATGGGGAATCTTGCTTGCAGCTGTCTTTCTGAGATCACCCAGATAAGAAGATGTCAGGTAAGGCAGCCAGGAAGGTCATCTAGAAACTGAAATTCTTGGATCATAGGTAACTTCGGAAGCTTCTCCCAAAATTGCCACTGGGTTATTTATTTGTATGTTTTTATATGTGACAGAAGGAGAAAATTATTTAATACACTTATTCTAACATTTATTTACAGTCACACTATACTTATTTTATTTCTTTGGACTTCTTTTTGGAGACTTTCTACCCATTAGAGTTTGAAAATGTCAGGAGTCATCTTAAGCAGGACAGTGATTTCCAAACTGGTCTATGCCTAGGATCCAATCGGACAGTTTTGAAAGGGCATGTGCCACTATCCTATCTTTCCTCCATTCCAGTTCTGAAATTTCAGTGTGCATTTACCTTGGCTAGGTTGGACATATTATCTCCATAGTCTGATGGGGGCATGTGAAAAATACTAAAACATACGAAGAATGGCTGCAGGAATTGGGTATGTCTAGTCTAGTCTAGTCTAGTGAAAAGAAGGACTAGGGGTGACATGATAGCAGTGTTCCAATATTTGAGGGGCTGCCACAGAGAGGTCAACCTATTTTTCAAAGCACCAGAAGGCAAGACAAGAAACAACAGATGGAAACTAATCAAGGAGAGAACCAACCTAGAATTAAGGAAAAATTTCCTAACAATGACAATAATTAACCAGTGGAATGGCTTGCCTTCAGAAGTTGTAGGTACTCCATCACTGGAGGCTTTTAAGAAGAGACTGGACAGCCATTTATCCAGTCTCTTCTTAATGGTATAGGCTCTCCTGATTGTGTGAGGGGTTGGACTAGAAGGTCCCTTCCAATTCAGTTATTCTGTTATTCCCCTGTATCAGCAGATATGCCCTTGTAAGAATAGTTTGTGGAGCCCCTGAGCGACATTCTCCTTAGTTCACTGATGAAGTTACCTTGTTAGGGTAATGAAATGTCTGCAAGAAAACAAGCAAGCTCAGAGAGCACCAAAGACCCCTCATAATTGATATACCATATATTATGTTTTGCAGCTTTAAGGCCATAATAAGTGAAAGCCAGTTTTGTGTAGTGGTTAAGGCATCAGGCTAGAAACAGGAGACTGGGAGTTCTAGCCCTACCTTAGGTGAAAAACCAGAAGAGTGACCTTGGGCCAGCCCTAGGAAGTAGGTGATGGCAAACCACTTCTAAAAATCTTGCCAAGCAAACTGCAAGAACTTGTCCAGGTAGTTGTCAAGTGTCAACACTGACTCAAAGAGGCCATGATAAAGATTATGATAATTACTCTCTTATCCTTCAATTATACCACATTAGGCCTCGTTCTATTCACTTATTATGACCCTGCTGTCTTTTAAAATCCAAGAACCAATATATTCATGAAAAATAAAGTGCCACCTTCAGCTTCAGGAAGGTTATCATCCCTGCTTTACAGTCACTGTTTAATGATCAGGAGACCCACTGAAGGTTTCTGAGGGTAAGAAGAGAGGCAAAGCAACTGGCCCTTGCCCCATGCAGGGCTGTGTTCCTTAGGATTGCCAGAACTGCACATCAATTATTATGTGCGCATCCCCCTTACTTCTGACAGTTCCTTTACTTTGCAGAGGTCAGCTTCTGATGATTTGTTATAGATCAACTCAACTGTAATAAAGAAGCCCTACTGAGGCTGAAATGACTCTTCCCTTATCTCTTAAGGTTAATGCTCCCAGTGTGTGGCCCTGTAACCAGGTTACTGTGGATCTCTAAGCAGTGGGCAGATAAGCATGGTAGGTCTACCAGATCTGAGTTGAAAAACTCAGAATGACCACTAGACAGAAATCAAGGATTAGAGCAGTGATGGCAAAACTTTTAGAGACCGAGTGCCCAAACTGCAACCCAAAACCCACTTATTTATCGCAAAGTGCCAACACGGCAATTTAACCTGAATAATGAGGTTTTACTACCTAAAATAATGATAAACAACACAGAGTTCAGCTAATTGTTCTAAGAAAAACGTGATAAATGCACTTTTATGCCCCTTCATTTTTTTTCTGCTTTTGAAATATTACGTTTAGCAACAATAAAAAAGAAAAACTTTTGTAATATCATTTCTCTTTCCCTTCTCTCTCTCTCTGTGTGTGTTTCTCTCTCTCTCTCTCTCTCTTCTTTTCTCTCTCGCTTTCCCTCTCTCTCTCTCTCTTTCGCTTCCCCTCTCTCTGTCTTCCTCTCTCTCTTTCCCTCTCTCTCTCTCTGTGCTTCTCTGTTTCTCTCTTTCACTCCCTCCCTCTCTTTATCTCTCTCTGTCTCATCTCTCTCTCTCTCTCTCCGTGCTCTCTCCATGCTCTCCTGTCCAGCTTCACGTGTTGTGTGAATCCAACCACTTGGGCTGTGGAGGGGGAGTGGAGGCTGGCAGGCAAAGCCAAGTGTTAGAGATCCACACAAAATAAGGCAACTCCAACCTGGATCCTGTCAGGGAGACACCCCCTTCCCTCTCCCTCTCTCCCCCCGCGGTGGGGGCCTGGGCAGCCTGAGCGCAGCTCCCTCCTCGGAGGCGACCAGCAAGCAAACAAATGTGGTGCTCTGGCTGGGAGGTGGCAGCATGGAGCCCCACCTCTGGCCAGCGAGAGCGGAGCAGGCAGGGTTCGCACCTTCCCCGCCACCGCTGTGGTGCTGGCACTGGCCGGGAGGGATGTGCAAGCCGAATGTTTGGAGCTCTGCTCAGCGAAGTTTGCAAGCGGGCTTGGCGGGGCCGCTTAGCGGGGAGACCCTGGCCCATTTGGTTCGCTTCAGCATGGGGTGGGAAGTGTTGTGGTCCGCCAGCGGCCTGTGGAGCTGGCCAGGCCTGGAGTCTGGAGAAGGCTCAGTGCCAGAGGCAGGGATCCAGCCCGGGCCATCTGGGAGGTCTGTCCCGACTCCAGAGCCTCCAGAGGCTGACATGAGCAAGGCAGAGGAACAGGGGGAGACTGTTCTCAATGCGTGCATGCGCAGAGCTGCCAGAAGGCAAGAACAGTTACAGAAGAGAAGGACTACTTGGGAGTAAGGCTTGGAGATAATTGGCCCCTCCCATAGGCTATATAAGTGGAGCACACGGAAGGGCTCGTCGCAGGAAGCAACTTCATTCAACTCGTGTCATTCTAGCTCGGACTCTGTGTTTCTGTTTGGCCTTGCCAAGTTTCTTGCTAATTGGTCTTTGGCAGTTTGTCAAGGAAGATCAAGGTTCGTGTGCTTATCTGCCTTTCCCCGAAAGACTGTTGTCGCACTTGTTATCCTTTGTTTGGGACTCATTACAGCTGGGAATGAAAATAATTACCAGCCATTAAAATAAAAGAGGTTTTTGGGACGCCGGTTGTGCTGTCTTATTTGATCAGGAAGCCTAGGTCAGAACAGGAACGCAGAAGGGAGAGGAAATCCGTGCCTCTCAGCGTTCAGCCCTCAAAGACTCTTTTGGGGTGACTTTTTCTGCTTTTGAAACATTACGTTTAGCAACATAAAAAAGAAAAACTTTTGTAATATCATTTCTCTTTCCCTCCCCCCTCTCTTTCCCTCCCTCTCTCTGTCTCTTTCTCTCTTTCCCTCCCCCCTCTCTCTGCCTCCCTCTATTTTTCTCTCCCCCCTGTGTGGGGGGAAGGAACCCCTGAACTGGTGCTGGGTAGTGGGAATGATGTCCGAAGGCCGACGAACCCAGGAGCAGCGCACCCACGCTCAGCTGGCTGGCAGGGAGGCGGGGCATCCCAACACAGGCAGCTCTGCAGGAAAAGAAACTGCTTTTTTTTGCTGAGCTGAGCTGACGCAGGGTCGCATTGTGGCTCTGCGTCGTAATGGGCTTCAGGAGGAGGACGGGACCCCATCTCCCCCATTGTGAAGTGCGCAAGTGAAAAAGTTCACTCAATCAATTCCAACTTTGCGAGAGCTTTTTCTTTCATGAGAAGTTGGAATTGATTGAGTGAAATGCGATGGAGAAACGTGATTGGAGCTGGGCTGGGGCGACTGTGCGCATGTCCACAGAGAGGGCTCTGTGTGCCACGTCTGGCACACATGCCATAGGTTCGCCATCATGGGATTAGAGTATTCTATGCTAAAACCAAGGAGCTATTTATCTGTGAGACTCAACATTCTGCAAGCAAGCTAATGCAGTGTCATTTCAGCAAGCTTTCAGCCTCAAATGAAAGAGATTACTGTAGATGTCATGGAGTGAGTTCCATTTACTGCAAATGAAAGCCCCAATGTCAAGTATACATCGGTGCAACAAATCTCTCCACAGGTGATCCAGAGAGGTTCTCAGGTTAGGGCCTAGAGGTCAATATCAGCAGCAATGTACTGATTTGCATTGCTTGCATCTTAGTTTGGCTATAGAGATAAGCAATGGAGACAGAAGACAGATTCTGCTGAAGGGCTAATTGTTTAGATAAACAATGCTACATTCATTGATGGTTTGCTTTATGTACCCTGTTTGCTGATTACTTTTCAATGAAAAGTAGGCTAAACATTCTTACCAACAAATAAACAATAAACAGAATGATCCCTGCTTGCCAGAATCGGTTATTAAGACAATTATTTTATTAGGCCTATTCAAGTTCACAAAATAGTTTGCAAGATTAGGTACCATGGAAAAATATATCATTTAGGCTATCCCACTTTGAAGGAAATTTTTTAATACTATGATAGTACTTTATAACCATTTCTAAAATTGATCTACTCTACTCTACTATGTGAAGTCTACAATATAGTTTCTATTAAGCTATTGCTATTAAACTTTTCCTATTAATAAACTATATTAAACGTGGGTTTGAACCCATGTTCTACTGTTATAAACCTAGTTTCACTGCACATTTGTTTTCCCTCTACAAACAAACCTGGGTATTTCACCTCAGAATTTTAGCTGAATTCCAATAAAAATTACTTGTTAAGAAAGAAAATATTCAGAAACAGATCAACCATTGTTTGTTTCCCCCCCCCAACATTCCTTTGAAACTCTAGGTGCGAGATGACGTTATCTCAACATCTGGCAGAAGTTTGTTTTAAGGCCTGCAGCATTCTCTCATATTTTATCTTGAAACTGAAACTCTACAATTTAAATCTCAATCTCTGGTTCTCCCTCCTTTTTTCTTTGTTCATCAGCTTGCTTGATGAAGAATTCTGGAGGGCTCAAAGACTTGCATACTATTCTGTGACCTTCAGTAGGCTTCATTTAGATGCTGTCCTCATCTGGATTTTGCAGTGATAACAAATGTTTCCAAAAGCAGGCCAGGGTATAGAGGGAAAAGGAGAATTTCAACATAACACAGCTGACTTTTTAAGTTAAGCAATTCTACCAAAGTTCAAAGGAAAGCAAAAAGTAATGAAAGGAAACAGTTTGATGGAGTCCACAAATGATAGCATAGTTGCTTTGAAAATTATTACTATTTTAACCAAATGATTATCCCCTGAGATATAATTGCATTCTATGAATCATATTTTATCCCAGCAAAGTGGAATAAATGACTAATTTCTTGGATTAACAAAGAGTTGCAATCTATAATAACATCAGAAGAAGGTAGACACACTTTGTTCTCTGAAGGATCAAGGGAATGAGTTGAGTAGACACAGAATTCAATTTGGGGCCAATCTAGATGTCATTAGGACTCCTGCCAAGCCTACATCTTCCTTCATGGTGCTCTCATGATTCAGGCCTTTTTCTCTCCAACAAGGCTCACTTGCGGGGGGAAATGTTGCAGTATTAAACCCAAAGGAGGTATATTAAGCAATATATAGAAGACTCCTAAGAGTAAGAACAATTCACCAGTGGAACAGCTTGCCTTCAGAAGTTGTGGGTGCTTCATCACTGGAGATTTTTAAGAAGAGACTGGACAGCCCTTTGTCTCAAATTGTATAGGTCTCCTGCTCGAGCAGGGATTGGACTAGAAGATCTCTAAGGTCCCTTCCAGCTCTATTCTGATTGATTAAAGATAAAATGATAAAGATTGACTCATTTTTGGTATCTGATAACTTCATAGACATGTCCATGCAAAATAGCTTTGGAAATGGTTTGTAAGTAGACCACACACCTTCTGAAACATCATTTACAAGTCCAGGAAATATCCTTGCCTGTTATAAATGTCAGTATGAGCCATTGGAAGTCTTCAGAGTGAGCCATAACAGGACTTGTGTTTCTTTCAAATGCTTTCTGAAGAACCAGAACTGTTCTAGAATACTGATAGCATGGAATTGTTCCTAAATAGTACAAGCTGTTATTATTTTCCTTCAGGACTTAAATGAACAACACAAGGTTGCTTGGGATGAGACTTAATTATGTGCACTACTTCTACATTGCCTAGATCCCAATGCAGCTTGGGAATCTGCTATTGGGTTTATTCTGGGTGTGAATAAAAAAATTAAAAAGTTATTGGTGAAAATAGAGTGTGTTGTGTAGAATTTTTGGTGCTCTGAAGCAGAGAACTCTGAAGAAACTCTTTCAGTCTATAAACCCTGTTCTACATTTGAACCAAATAAAAGTGGTCAAGCTTGGATTAGATATTAGTTTTGCTAGCAGTCAAAAGACCTTCTAAAAGGTCCAATGCCAGGTGAGAAGGCCTATGGCAGGGGTGTCAAAGTCACGTCAAGGCGGCATCATGTGACGTATCGGGACTTCCCCCCCCTTGCTAAAACGGCCCTGGGCATGGCCAGCGCATGACGCATCCAGCCTGCCTGCTAGGAGTTTGACAGCCCTGGCCTATGGCCTAGGGACCAAATTGCAGAGGTCAACCTGATCCTCCAAACTTCTAAAACCTCTGGCCAAGTTCTCCAAAGGTTTAGCCACAATCTGTTGATGAAAGTTCTATGAAAGACTCTTAGAGAGGAGATGGACATTTTCAAGTGGGGTCCAGAAGCTCTGAAGCTTTTGAATAAGGGCAAAGACATAAAATTGACATGAAATGAAAGTATTTTTTGAGAAGAATTTTGCTGACCTACAGTGCCATATTTGGCCTGCTCTATTCAAGCTGCTGCTTTTGAACCTCAACACCCTACACTTTCTGGGCTAATTTAAGATGCATTTTTTGGTATTCACACCTAGAATCTGGATCCAGTCTAAGCTTTGGTTTCTAAGCTTTGGTTTCTAAGGAACCACTTCTGCCTATCTAAATCTAACTCAGTCCCTGGACCTTTTTCATTTGTCAAATCCGTTAAGTATCAATAAGCCCAAATGCATGATACTGAACTTAATCCTTCATTTACTGATACACGATAGCCATTTCCATTTAATTGAGTTTGACTGCATGAATCTTCTTAGTTGCCACATGCTTCAGTAGAATTGTCTAAATCCCTATTTGTGTATGGAGGAGACAATATAAGGAAGTATCATAATGTTCAAATAATTTTATTTCAGGAGATTTCAGAATATTTTAATCCCACCTTTATTATTTTTATAAATAACTCAAGGAAGCATACATTCCTAATACTCCTTCTTCCTATTTTCTCCTCTACAACAACCCTGTGGGTTGGGCTGAGAGAGAGGGACTGACCCACGTCAGCTTTCATGCCTAAAGTGGGATTAGAACTACCGTGTTTCCCCGAAAATAAGACCCTGTCTTATATTTTTTTTGAACCCTAAAATAAGCGCTTGGCCCTATTGCCATGCACTCAAAAGCCAGATTGGGCTTATTATCAGGGGATGTCTTATTTTGGGGGAAACAGGGTAGCATTCTGCCAGTTTCTAAACTGGTGCCTTAATCGCTAGCCCAAATCATTTTGTTATTGTCTTGATTATAATAGCTGGAAAAAATGTTATTTTGAGATAGAAAACTCAGGAATTCTGCCTTCTAATTTCCCCAGAGATGCTTACAAAATAAAGGAAGGAAGACTTCCCGTACCAATCTAGAAAGACAAGGACCAAAATTCCAGTTTTGTCCATTTGCATCAGCAGCCTGCCAGCTACAACTCTGGGGCTGCTCCTTAGCAGTGTAGCGCAGCTATCAGAAGGTTGCCCACCTCGGTGTAATTCCTGTACTCTGGCCAGAATGTTCTTGACAGAAGACAGAGTCAGGCAACCTGAACATATTCAATTAGGCAAATGCCAAAAAATCTCCCTCTCTGCTGCTTTTCAAGGGCAACCCGATCTCCCTTTAATATTTTCTGACCCCAAAGCGAATGGTTTATGCGAAATCAAGTACAACTGAATCACTCAACTTGTCGCTTGTGGATGACAGGCCAAAAAAGCAAAAGTTCATTTTGCCCCAACTTCAATAGAAGAGAGAGAGAGATTTATACTGAGGAATCCAGGAGAGGAAATTGAGGAAGAAAGGACTTTGAAATGCCTTTTGGATAGAGAAAGGAGGAGATAATGAACCTTAGGAAAGCACATAAAACAGTGGAATGAATGTGTGTTCCTTATAATATAAAATGCAAAGAAAAATGAAAGTAATGGGAAAGTAGCAGAGGAAAAAAGAAAGAGAAAAAAGAAGGGGAAAGAAAAAGAAAAGCATTGACTTCCAACTCTTTTTAGCCCAGTAGAATAAGGTAATAACATAAGCCCTCAACTTTTTATTTTTGCATAGTAATATACACTAGCCATTTCTATAACAATAAACCTATCTGATCAGCAAAAGCCAAAATAAAAGTTCCATTTTTTTCCACCTCAAGCACTAAGTTCAGAAGTGGTTTCCAAGTAAAAACAAAGTTAGTTGTATTCTTTAATTAAAGCAGTCAAATGTGTATTCCTGACCCTCTTGCTGAAGGTCTTTATTTATAAACAGATATATCGCTTTTGATTACAAGGCATTCACAGTTGTTAGAGCTCTCAACTTCCCTAAAAGATTCATTCATTCATTTTCTATAGTCAGGGAGACTATAGGGAGATCTAACTGAGTGGCTTAGCTCCCTTCCAGCCTCCTCCTTTGCCCTCTCATCACCTCTGTCTAAAGGACAAATATTTCTTCTTCTTCCTTTATTGATCCCTTGCATAGGACAAATGAAAATTTTCTTGCTAGTTTTCTTTCCTTAGACAAGAAGCTGTTTCTCACAGGTTGCCTGGTTTTCTGTAGGAGCAATTCAAATTCAACCTAGAATTCTCACCTGAGACAGAAATGACCCGGCTCAAATTGTCCTACTTCTCCTATTATGGAGAAGACTCTAATGGCTGGGAAAGAAGAAAGGAAGGTGGAAGAAAGAAAGAAAGAAAGAAAGAAAGAAAGGTGGAAGGAAGGGAGGGAGGGAGGAAAGAAGAGGATGACCAACAGCAGGGTGGATGGACTTGCTTACATTGGTGGTAGGTTACATTGGTGGTGGGTACACTGTTGGGAGAAAGAACAGATTAGGGGCAGATCATCGTGGCAAACATCTATTTATGTAGTTGCTAAGAGTTGAAAATGACTATAATCAATCAATGGATAATTTTGAGGACAGGGCCTGGGCAATCACACTGAAGTTTTTTCAAACCACTATTACAACTATTAATAACATTTTTTTTATAAAGTTTTTCCCCCCAACAAACATTACATATTTTATGAACAAAGTGTTGTCCGGATCAATCATACATAGCTTTCCAAATACATAATCCATTTCATTATCATCTCTCCGTTTCATTTCCAACCCATAATATTCTCCTTACATATTTCTTTATCTTTATTTATTTTCTTTAATACATACATAATATTACTAATTGCCCTAGATTCCTAATCCCTTACAATAACATCAATTAACTATCCTATTTACTACATACATTTCTCATATTTTCTGTCCCACTATATTTCAACTCCTTCTCCTGATTTCATTAATCTAATTTAATTTAAATTGTCTTTGCAAATAAAACAAATTACCCTTTCACATTCCATCTACTGTTTCACATTCCATCTACTATGTTCTGTTTTACTATAATCTATACATCGTCATCCTCAAATCTTACACAAAAAGCCCTTTAATTTAATTAACAGTGCACAATTAAAAATGTATCAAATTTCCCACCCTTTTTTCCTGCTAAATCTGTTTTGCTAAAAATAATATACATCATCATATATCTTAATTACTTCTAAGCTATTTTACCATATACCTTTAAGTTAATTAACTATCCACCATTAATAATACTCTTACAGTTTTCTTAAATGTATTAATATGAACCTTATTTCCTTTCTTTCTTCCCACTAGCCTTCCCTTTTTAACCATTTTCCTTTGGTCTCTCAAAAATTCCACTTCTTATTAATTTTCTCCTTTTATCCCTTAATTTCTTCTTTTTATTTTTTTATTTTTTTATGTATCTTATATCTTTTCTCCTGAGTCCTTTTTCTCTCTTTTGAGTTTATTATTCGTGTGGTTCTCCCCCCAATTTTCTCTGATCTCTTCCCACTATTTCCCATTTTACCCTTTGATTGATTCTTTTTTAAGGGATGTTTGCCTCTCTCAACTCTTTTCTTACCACTGTAAATCCCAGTGAAATCATCACATTGTTTTTTACTTTCAGTCCCTTCTTCTTCTATGTTGTTTTCTTGTTCCTCATTTGTCTCTTTTACCACCTCCTCTCCTGTTTTTTGTTCTGTATCTTCCCGCAAATTTTTTTACTCTTCTCCTATTTCATCTATGTATTCCAACAAAATTTCTGATTTTTTATCACCTTTTACAGTTTCACACACATTTTTTAGCATAACAAATAATTCCTCATACATCCAAATCTCCATATTGCCAATTTAAGCTTTTTATATTATATCAAAATTAAAACTTAATGTCCATATAGTCTCTCCCCCCACCCAATTTCTATTGTGTCCAGTTCAAATAATAGTCCAGTAAATCCAGTTCCAAAATTTATTGTCCTCCACAGGCGTAGAAACACAAAGCCAAGCAGTATAGGCAAAATAAACACTCCTTAAAAATTCTCAGCCTTTCCACATTATCTTCTTACAGCCAAGGTCAGACAGCTGCACTTTCTCTCTTACAATCCACAAATTGTTGCAATATTTTCTTTTCTCCAGTAGATGGCACTCTTCACTCCGCAATATGTTCACACCAGCTGGTTGTCAAAGCTGTCAAAAAGTAACTTTAAATCCACACACACACACACACACACACAAAAAGGATTTTCTCCCAAATTTCTTCCTTCTGTTCTTTTATATTTCTCCAATTAAAATTATATCCAAGATACAAGTAATCTTCTTGGGCTTTAAAAATTTAGCCTCTGTTTCCCTGCCCCTTCCTTTGTACAGTTCCCCGGTGCCAATTAGCCGCTATTTCAGCTTGGGAAATCCTTTTAAATTCCAAATTAAAAATTGCCTTTTACCTGTGAGTTGGTAGCTTGCTCACCCGGTATCAGCACTTTATCCAAACACTGCTCCTTGGGGGTGAAATCCAGCAAATTCTGACAGGTTCTGGAGAACTGGTAGCGGAAATTTTGAGTAGTTCAGAGAACCAGTAGCGGAAATTTTGAGTAGTTTGGAGAACCGGCAAATACCACCTCTGGCTGGCGGGGGTGGGAATGGAGTTTTTGCAATATCCTTCCCCCAGGAGTGGGAAGGGAATGGGGATTTTGCAGTATCCTTCCCCTGGAGTGGGGTGGGAATGGAGATTTTTCAGTATCCTTCCCCTGCCACGCCCACCAAGCCACACCACGCCCACCAAGCCATGCCCACAGAACCGGTAGTAAAAAAAATTTGGATTTCACCACTGCCGCTCCTGCACATAAACTTGGTCCAGTTGCCCCAGCTTTGTAGCGGTCATTCGAAAATGGCCGCCGCCCCCGTCGCTGGTTCGAAGATCTGTTTCTGACCATTCAAGGAACTCTAGGTTGTCCAAGACGCCTCTCCTTCTTCACCGTCCCTTCAGGATGGTTCCGGTCCGAAGACCCCCTGACAGCGGTTTGTCAGGCTGGATTTTGCGAAGCTCATCAGAGCTCCGCTATTTTCCAGCCTGTCTCGCCGCAATGCTTCTGGTTTCTCTATTAATAATATTTTAAGTTGAGGTCAAACCTTTCAATTCAGTTTTATTACAGTTTATTTCCTTTGTATTAATGAAATGAATTGTAGTGACCCTATGAAAGCTTAATTATGGCTCTTAAAATTTGTCTCAAGTATTGATTTATAATTTTTAAAGTACATTAACGTTTTATTGCCCCTTAATTTAATTCTGAATATTTAACTTGACTCACAGCTTAACTCACAGCTCATGTTCCATAAGCAGGTTAATACTCCAGTTGTGACCTTACCTGGTGCAGGAGGACTTAGCTACAATGATTCATACTTATATCACCACCCACATTGACTATTGAGATGGTTTTTAAATGGTGATGTTCTTAAAGACCACTTGGGTACTACAGCTGTATAATGTTCTGTGTACTTACAAGCCCCCAGCATTAGGAGCAGATAACATCAACTCTATGGGCCCTGTCCTGATTGCCAGTTAGTTTCTGGGTCTAATTTAAAATGCTGGTGTCAACCATAAAGTCTTTTATGGCTTGGTAGCTGAATACTTGCAGGGCTGCTTGTTTCAACACCCATTGGCCCAGACCAGTCACTCTCTTTCACCCACCCCACCACACAGCTCGTTGTTGTGGGGAAAATAAGAGGAGGAAGTCTCAGGGTTCCAAGTAATACACCCATAGCAAACAGAACTCTGAGGTAGGTAGATTCCTCAAAGAACAATTTATTTGGATATTCATATTGGCACAAGCTGGTGAAAACCAACTCTGAATCTTCCCGCAGTTTTCACCTAATTAAAAGTAAAAGTTTCTTCCCTTTCCCAAACAATGTCACATGGTCCAATCAAGGTGCCATCCGGTTGCTTGGTAACTTCACTCCTCCTCCTCTGATCACCCGTGGGAATGTCCTTGGTTCCCAGGAGAAAGTATTTTGTTTTGGCTACAAAACCCGAGCTATCTCTATTCCACCCTCCCTATTCCTCAGCTCCAGTGTGGCAACACGGAAGCCTCAAAATGGCCTTGGTCAGGCCAGCTTCAGGGTTGATAGGAAGGAGTATTAGGTACATTTGCCACCTTGAGTTACTTATATATTAATAAAGATGGGATAAACTTCTAATAAACTACCGTAGATAAGCTATTACATCATCCAAGGAGAAGCAGCTCATAGCTGCAAATCTCTGAGAGGTGAATGGGGCCAAAGGTAGGAGCTGTGGTGATGCAGTGGTCAGAATGCAGTATTGCAGGCAAACTCTGCCCACTGCCAGAAGTTCGATCCTCACTGGCTCAAGATTGACTCAGCCTTCCATCCTTCTGAGGTCGGTAAAATGAGGACCCAGATTGTTGGGGGTCCTCATTTTATGCTGACTCTGTAAACCACTTAGAGAAGGCTGTAAAGCACTGTGAAGCGGCATATAAGTCTAAGTGTTATTGCTATAAGGCACTGCTTCTCAATGGTAGGATCAGTCCTTTGGGATAACCTCCTGATGGAGATCCAATTAGTCCTCTTCCTGTAGGTTTTCCAGCAAATGTTAAAAGCAGAAATGTTTTAGAGAACATTCTCTTAATTTCATACACCGAGCCATCTTTTACTCTTTTACTGTAATGCCTTTTGTTTTTTAAAAAACAAGTTTAGTTGGTTTATTCTTGCTTTGGGGGCTTTATGACTGTTAGTTAATTTGCTTTTTTAATCTTACAAGGAATGTTTAACTTTTTCTTATGCTCTACATCATGTTAACTGTCAAGAAGTGCTAGATTGCAGTGGCATGTAAGTGCTATAAATAAATAAAATTACATTTAGTAATTATGACAGAAATCAATCTCCCTCAGAGGAATAGGGCTAAGCAATTCCTTTAAAAGATTCTGAAGTAGTTTCTTTTTGGCTGCTAAGGATCAGTTTGGAACATGTAAAGTTATCTTAATAGTTACCATTTTTAGAAGATAAATCTTACCTAATCACCATTTCCACGAGCTCTAAACCATCAGGCTTGCATGACTTCATAAACAAGACCCTTTTGCCCTTGCAAGTCTGAATTTCGAAGAGGTGAACTTTTAGTGTAGTGCCAGAAATTGTTCAGAAGGTACTATCACCTTAAAAATTAGCTAGTGGTTATGTATATGTGGCATTTAGGATCAAAAGTTCACCTAAAAGTTTACCTAAATCTCACCATTGGAATTGGCTGGTGTTTAGAAGCAAACGGTTTAGATTTCAACACAAGCATTTCAAGGCCATCACAGCATCTGCATGTTTTAGAAAACTAATTGTGGGGTCCTTGGTGTTCTCTGAATTTGGTTGTTTTCTTGCAGACATTTCATTACCCAACTAGGTAACATCTTCAGTGCTAGAGGGGAGTGGGATTTTCTCTCTGTTGCAAACAAGTGGCTTGCCTTGTCAAGTGTTGGTGGGAATGTTCTCTACCAACCTAGAAGGAAAAAATGTTCTTTGATTTTCCTAACTTTAAAGCAAGGTTTACATGATTGCATATTATGAGGTGGGGTTTTTTTGTACTTTTGTAGGTACTAATGAAGCTGACCCTGCCATATCCACTGCACATAGCTGCAGAACATTTTTAAAAATTGTGATAAAATAGTTATCTATTAGCTGAGTATCCACAGGTTAGCAGAATAGACAGCAAAAATTAAACTGTGCAGGAACGATTAAACATGATTGTAAAATCAATTGTTTCTCTGGGAAAAGTAAACTCATTATTTAATACTGTCTTATACTAGGAAAGATGCACATACAAACACATATTCATGTGTGAACATATCTAATCCATCCCACAGTATTTTTTTTTAGCATATGGTTAGAAAAAGAGATATATAACTGAAATGAATTGAGACAAGTGCTCTGATACAATTAATGGGTGAATTTGTTTAGAGTACCAAGAACCTGCATTCCTACTCCCTTCTTTAATATTATTTCTAGTGAATATTATGGATTTTTGAAGCTGCTGAATACAACAGCCAACAACTATAGGTAGTAAACAAGATAGATTATAATTAACATCCAGAATCAAGTTCCATCAATAAAGTAGTTTTCAAAACTTTGCTGAATTGTTAAACTATTGTCATTTTTGCCTCATTTCTAGTAATAAAATTGACTAATACAGGTAGTCCTTGACTTATGACCACAATTGAGCCCAAAATTTCTGTTGTTAAGTGAGACATTTGTTAAGTGAGTTTTGCTCCATTTTACGAACTTTCTTGCCACAGTGATTAAGTGAATCACCACAGTTGTTAAATTAGCAATAAAATTGTTAAGTGAATCTGGCTTCCCTGTTGACTTTACTTGTCAGAAGGCCAAAAAAGGTGACCACATGAACACGGGATATTGTAACCGTCATAAATATGAACCAGTTGCCAAGGATCTGAATTTTGATTACGTGACCATGGGGATGCTACAATGGTTGTAAGTATGAAAAATGGCCATAAGTCACTTTTTTCAGTGCTGTTGTAACTTCAAACGGTCACTAAATGAACTGTTGTGAGTTGAGGACTACCTGTATTAATTTAGGAAGAGAGGAAATGACAGTACAAGGTTGTACAACCCTTCGTATGGTTGAATGCTCTGAAATGGGACAAATCCAGTCTGACCTAACTCCCAGTGTCATGTATTTGTAATATTGATTTGGAAGTATTTCATCATCTGCTGGAGTTGGAGGACAGAATTTAATGAATTGTCCAGAAGCAGGTCTGGTTCCACCAAGAATAACACCAAAAGGGGCTTCTACAGCTGCAAGTGTTTTGTGGGTTGGAGTAGAAAACTTTGCATGCAGGACACAAATCTGGCACTGTCACACCGCAGAAATAATGGCTGAAAAGAATTTGATTGTAGAATCACAAGTGTCTTGAAGGATCGAAGAAGCTGCTTTTTACCCTCTGGAGTAAATCAGCATAACTACTCTTGATTCCTAGCCCAACCACACGTTAACAACAGTTACTTTTTATTGTTCCGATGAAATTTTTATGCAAGTTGAAAAATGACATGGAGGTTGTCCTGGATATGTATCAAACTTAGGGAGAAATCCACCAAGAGACCACAATGGAATTGTTGAAAAGGGCACCATCCCATTAACAAAAGTACAGCATCAATAAGTGCACAATGAATAAGGAAAAAAAGGGACCAGGACTGCAAATTTGTTATTAGCCTGTATGTGTCTACAAAGACATGTAATAGAATCCTAGGTGAATTGGTAAGAAGTGAGTCTGAAACCAAAGCAAATAGCAATAGCAATAGCAATAGCACTTAGACTTATATACCGCTTTACAGTGCTTTACAGCCCTCTCTAAGCGGTTCACAGAGTCAGCATATTGCCCCCAACAATCTGGGTCCTCATTTTACCCACCTCGGAAGGATGGAAGGCTGAGTCAACCTTGAGTCAGCTGAAGTAGCCTGCAGTGCTGCACTCTAACCACTGCGCCACCTCGGCAAAGCAGGTAGAATTCTGTCCCACGGTAAGATGGGCTCAGAATCCCTAAGTAACCTGTTAGTATCTCTGGAGGAAACCAATTATATTATAATTATAATTCCAACAGAACTTTTGGTTCATATAAAAATACCCCTCGGGGTCCCCATTTTTAGGGGGCCATTGATGCATTTTGAATTTTGAGAGAATATAGCAGATTGCAGAATATAGCAGTCAACCAACTGCCAGGGAGGTGGCGGCTAATTGCAACGTGCAATTTTCTGACACATAAACCTGTGGGGTTGCTCCTTCTCACTCTTGCCTGCATGCTCTCCACTAAGCCTGTACAAAATGGTGTTTCTGGCCTCCACAGTATTGCCTCAAGTCAGATGCAAGGAGTGATTCAGTTCAAGGCCAGGCCTTGTCTTGAGAGAGCGAGAGCAGGCTGATCACCTCAGTGTCTCCTATCAGAATGCCAAGATGGGTTGCCTTATTCTGAAGGGTCATTTTTCCCAAAGGGCTGGTGGAAGCACTTTCTGCACAGGTACAGGACTGTTGAAAGGATTAGAATAGAAATAGAAATAGAAATAGGAATAGAATAGAATAGAATAGAATAGAATAGAATAACAGAGTTGGAAGGGACCTTGGAGGTCTTCTAGTCCAACCCCCTGCTCAGGCAGGAAACACTATACTATTTCAGACAAATGGTTATCCAATATCTTCTTAAAAACTTCCAGTGTTGGAGAATTCACAACTTCTGGAGGCAAGCTGTTCCACTGATTAATTGTTCTAACTGTCAGGAAATTTCTCCTTAGTTCTAAGTTGCTTCTCTCCTTGATTAGTTTCCACCCATTGCTTCTTGTCCTGCCCTCAGGTGCTTTGGAGAATAGCTTGACTCCCTCTTCTTTGTGGCAACCCCTGAGACATTGGAACACTGCTATCATGTCACTCCTAGTCCTTCTTTTCATTAAATTAGACATACCCAGTTCCAGCATGTGTTCTTTATATGTTTTAGCCTCCAGCCCCCTAATCATCTTTGTTGCTCTTCTCTGCACTCTTTCTAGGATTCCTAAGGGCTGCTTCAATACAGCTGGAACCTTTTGGGAAGTACTCAGGATGGCTCCTTTTTACATACAGTCTCCAAAGATGCATTTATGGAGGCTTCTGTTGAAGCAAGTGCTTGGAGCTTGCTCTTTATCACTCCAGCTTCTCCCTGTAAAATTGGGCATGGCTCACTTTAACATCCGCCTTGCTTAGCAACCAAAATTCTAGTCTCAGTTGTGGTCGTAACTCGAGGGCTACTTGTAAAGGATAAAGAAGATGTAAACTTTGGAATGTAGCTGCAAGCTCGCCAGGGTAGTTTTTCTTCTGACTTCCTCGTCCTATAATCATATATGGTTAGTGGAGATGATGGTGCCTGAGCCAGTTCAAAATTCATTTCAAGGATTGATGTAGTTTAGAGCTATCCAGGGTGAAGTGAACCTCTTCTGAAGAGGCACCCCACCCCCTTTTGGATCTCTTTAAAGCTCATCCACATCCTTTTTAAATAGCATACGATTTTTATGGGTGAATCTGGCAATCCTTCCATGTGTTTGCTAGAATCAAGGCATTTCATAAACCTGCAACCTGGTTGCCTTGTTATACTGATCTCTGAATAAGATGATTTACAGTAACACACACTGCTAGGCTGCTGAGTACAGTACATGTCTTGTTGGGACTTCATATTGTGGAGAGGACAAATATTCTATTGCTATGACTCTGTAGTGTTCAAAATCTTTTTGAGACAAGGGAGTGGTTTCATGATAGACTTCGAGCTTCTCCAGGAGAATATAAAGACTTTCCTCGTGATCCCTCATTCTTTACGAGACCAATTTGTTTGGTCTCCATGGCAAACACTGGGCTTCCCTCCATTTCCGCTGATGCCACACATATCCTGAAACATGCATTTAATGTATGCCTTACAAGTCATGTTAATAATCTGGTTGGTGGGGGTATTTTAGTCCACCAAGGGGGTAAGAGCATCATTGATTGATCAATGATGTCAGAAGAATAATTTGGGGTTCCAACTGGAGCAGGGGCTTGCACAAGAATAAATAAAAATAAGATCCAGACAGCTGAGAGGAAAGAAGAAATATTTATTCCTAAAAGCAAAACAGTTTGCCTTTAGGGGCAGCTGCAGAGAAATGGGGTAAAGTGATACAGTTAAATAGGGGAGCTTGTTCTGGGTGTGGAAGTGTCTACCTGCTGATTCTAGGTTGATACTTGAGGTGTATGTAGGTATGTCTATGATGTTTATTCTTGTGAACAAGCAGTTCCGCTGGGAGACCTAATTTAATTAACTGTATTTGTGTTTGCAGACCTTATCCTTTGATATGTGGACTAGGTCTGGGTTTGAGGAAGTAAAAGATTCCCCCCCCCTTTGATATTTTTACTTGCTTAATTTAGTTTCAGCTTGCTTGTCAATTATCTACTAGAGACACTGATTCTCAGACCATTGTGGATTCTGTTAATGTTTTAAGGGAAGATGGAAACAGTATAAAGAATAAAATATATTTTGATATAAAACTTCTCACTTCTCACAGTGACCTCCGCAGAAGTGAAGAACCCCTAATATCTTATGGTAACAATTGAGCTTGCTATGAAGAACAACATCAAAATCATTTCACTGAATAGGAAAAGTTTAGAGGCAAAACAAAACTCCCGAAGAACCTTGGAAATATTGGCCGACATGGCCCAAAGGCTTGCACTACAGTTCATGTCTCGTGGCCTTGGCCATGATAAAAGAGCTTTTGATCTTTTTCACAGCATTATTCCAAAGGCTACAACTTTCCATTTGGACGCTCGAAAGAAAGCTTGGCCAGTCCAAATCAGATAGCATGAGAATGGTGGATGCTATTTGCATTTGCCAAAGCCCGCAAGGGTGAGGTGGGGAAAGCCAGGATCATTTTCCTTTTCTTCCTGCGATTCCCCAGCCTCTTCCTTGTGAAGGAATTAAATGAAAAAGAGCAAACAAGCCACTTCAAAGCAAACGAGGCCCTTAATTTAGCATGGAGCAAAGATGGTGAGCTGTTAAGGTATTATCAGATTACAGTGAAGGTAATCTTGCTCTCTGGAGGCCCTAGTTTCTTTCCCGGCACCGCTGTTAGAGCTGGAAGTCATAACCACAGATTATAGCAAAGAGCTTCCAAATTTCCACATCCCAGCCAAAGATTCTGCTCCTTACTAGCCTTCTGTTTTCATGATAAATAGCATAATGGCCCCACTAGCCAAAGGGAGAGGTTTCTGACTAAATGTTTCAGTTACTGATTAGCTCTGCGATGGAATATATAACCCAAAGGAGGCCAAAATGGAGCCTAGGGCCTACATGCAATCAGCCAACATTATTTTGGGGGCCCCACAGCATTTCAAAGTGTGTGGGGCCAAACTTTTAAGGGTTTTTTGGATGGGGGATAAATTTAAGTTAAACAAAAAAGTGTCTTCAGATTTAGAAAGGGCTTAAGGCATCCATAGAAGACCAGGCACTGGTCTAAAAACTGGGAAACCATAAGTTTTAGTCCCGCCTCAAACATAAGAGATCTGGGTGACATCACTCTCAGCTCTAGGAAAAAGGCAATGGCAAACCACTTTTGAGAATGCTGCCAAGAAAATTGCATGGACTTCAGTCCCCAGAAGTCAAGACTGTCTTGAAGGCACACACACAATAAAGGTACCCATAACTCTGCACCCTTCCCCGAAAAAGAGCTATACTGTATGTATCAGGCCTTAAGTTCCTGAATGAAAGGTGGGACAAATCTAACAAATAAGTATTTGATCTTGCATTATTGCAGGGATGGTGGTAGCTTTCAAGGATTGGTAGACCACTTTGGTCTCTCCAGAACATTTTAAGTGGGCACAGATGAATGGTGGTCCCAGTCCTATTCCCAGCATCCCACAGGGAAGGGAAGGGAAGGGAAGGGAAGGGGAAAAAAACTTTATTCTCATCCCTCTAACTGGGGTTCCTTAATCTAGATCATTGTTTTCCTTCTGCTAAAGCTTTGGGGTATCATTTGCCAAGAAGGCCCCAATATCGGATTTTCCCCACCAAGGTCACTCTCTGTTCCCCTGAGGGACAAAACGGTAACTCCACTGACTCTTCCCAAGAACCAAAAATCTGCACTTTAATTCAATGATGTTAAATTAAATCATTGAACAGAACAGAATGTCAGGTGCTAGGAATCAGAACAATTTTGCGAATAGGCCAAAGCAGTTTTTCTTTACTGTTGATCACTTATTTTACAAGAATCAGGCCAGACTGACTGCATTCCCTTGGGAAACAGTAGATAAGGACTTCACTATAAAGAGTCCTTGGTACTCTCTGGGCTTGGTTCTTTTCTTGCAGATGTTTCATTACCCAGACTAGGTAATGTCATCAGTGCTAGCAAGGAATGGGGTTTGCTCTCAGTTTATATTCCTGGGGGTGACCTTAGAGGTTCTTTGGTTGGGCTCTTTACTGCTGGCTTGTTTGACAGTTCCTTGATTGGGGCATTGTTTACTTCTTGACCGTTGGTCTGATGTTAATCTTGGACTTAATCTCTGTTCATTTGAGTGTCGATTGCTGGTGGGGAGGTGTTTTGGTCTTTTTGTTCCCTTTTTGGCTGGTTGATTGTCTCTTCAATCTTCACTAATCTGGCCCATGGTTTTTCTTCCTACTGAGTGACTCCATGCTAGAATGCTTCTTTACTCTCCTTTAGCCAGCAATTCCACCACACAAAGAGTTGTATATGAGCTCAGATCTCTCTATGAAGATTACATGGGGCTTCCAAGTGCTTAACAGTAACTGTTTTGAGCTTCTCATTTGTGGGCCCTCTTCAAGCATGTTATGCACCTGCAAAGTCATCACACAGGGGAGAAAAGAAGCCCATCACCTCTGCTTTCATGTCCCCCCACCTTCCTTGCCCAGCTTTGGCTGCTGCTGAAAGTCACTGCATCCCTGGCAAGCAAGGTTATGAATTGGATCAGGTTTCATTCCTTTGTTGAAACAGGAAATATTTTACTGGCTATAATATATGGAATCCCAGAAGCTGCTGGAGTATTTGGATGAAAAATATAATGTGATTTGATATGCTTTACTTCTGGCAAAACGTGCATTTGTAAAGAAGGGGAAATTATTCCCTTCCCCCGAGGTTACTCTTTTTCAGCTCAAGAAGAAAAATTTCTCTTCTATCTGAAAGAGAGCGGGGGGGGGGGAGAAGAGGGGGAGCAGGGATCAGACAGATTCGCATCAGTCATACATTTTCAGCTGGATGTGATTTTATGTGATTGTTAAAAATATAAACATTATATTAGAATCCCATCTCTTATTTTAAACTGCTACTGCGGAGCTGCCTTTCCTCGCCATTATCAAATTGTGGAATTTAGAGGTATAATGTGGAAAATCACTAAACATTCATTCCCAATTTACCTGTTGCCTCGATGGCACAAAAATGTTTATACAGATTAACATTCTGTGCTTGGATTTTAGCCTCAGTGTTTGAATTTCATCTGTATCATATATATTTTTTCATAATTTCCCAGATTAATTTCTTCTATTCTAGCATCATGATTGCGCTCCATCATTGGCTGGCTGGCTGGCTGGCTGGCTGGCTGGCTGGCTGGGTGGGTGGGTGGTGTCTGGTCTAGCTGAGAAGGCTGACAGACTTTCAGAAGTAAGAGATGGATGAACCCAATTACTTCTGGTCTTCGTCACCATCCCATTCTTTTCTTCATTAATCTGTGAGATATTTACATTACATATTTCAATATGTTTTGTTTCAAATCTGTTTACTTTACATGAATTTTGCATGTAGAGCTTGCTTCACAGAGCCGTGGGTGGAGTCGTGGGTGGAAAAAACCTCGCTGGAGGTTTTCAAGAAAAGATTGGACTCTATCAGGATGATGTAAGAACCTTGGCCGAGGGTTGGACTAGAAGACCTCCATAGTTCCTTCCAACTCTATGATTCTATGATTCTAACACTTTGAGCAAAGGAGAGGGAAAGTAGTAAGAATATCTTGAATGTAGAGTAGAGTGATCTTTTTGACACATGCCCTGGTTTTATATGAGGGCTTCATAAAGGGGATTTTTGAACAGGTTCATGTTTTTCTTTGATATTTTTTAGTTCATTTGTGGTGGCTACCACCTTTGAACCGGATAAATTGCAGAATTCGATCCCTAACTTGAATCTGATCTTAAACAGCCCATTTTCCCTTTTAGGCCGGGAATGGAAAACATTGTAAGAGCTTCTCTTAAGGACCTCTATGAATTCTTGAGAGAAAGGATGAAAGAAAGACTCATAGCTGCCTTTGCACTTTGCTCTTTTTCCATAAACACATATTTTCAAAACTGAAGACAGAATGATCCCACCCAAACTTGTACACAATCCTGCGGTCCTGGAAAAATATGTGCTAAACTGGTCCTCAGGTTTTTGTGTGTGTGTGGATACAGAGAGGTCAAGAGTCTGTATGCTGGCAGCTGAAGACCTGTATCACAGAAGATCTCATAGAAAAAGATCTTGGTTAACGGAGAAAAAGAGAATGGAAAAGGGGTGAAGCCTGAATGCCGTTTGGCTCATCAGAAGAACGTCAGCTTTTATCTCATATTTATGCCTGTGTAGTTACTGGAGCTAAATCAACATGCTGGATGGGAAATTCTGGGAGCTGAAGCCCACATATCTTCAAGATGCCAAGTTTGAAAAACAGACCAAAAACAAGAATGCCTCAAACAGGTTGGGACAGTCAATAGCAGGATAATATTTCACTGATGAGGAGAATGGCATTATGGTCACCAGAGCTAATAAAGAAAGACAGTTAACACCTCCATCAAGGTTGTCTTTGGTGAAGGTGTAATCTTCAGGTGCAATGCTATTAAATGCTGGCTAGGACCTTGCAATGAGGAATATGAAAATTAACTTCAAAAATATTTGATTTCCTTACTGAATGCCGTTAAATTTCTTGAATGCCATACACTTTTGGGGTGGTGGTGGTGGAAAGTATGTTTTAATTAACAAATGAGTAGAAGGGAGCCAAAATGTATAATTAGACACGAATCTTTGTTTCTCCTTTTGTGTCACTAGCAGTGCTCAAGGCAAAAACATTTTGTGCACTTGGAAAAATACAAATAGCTCTTTGTGTGTGTATTTCAAAACAAGTTTAGTTTTCATTCAGAAATAATGGAGAGCCTTCGGGCTAGAAGTTCATTAATTAGTTGCAAAGATTTTTTTTTCAAATCCATCTAAATGTTAAAGATACACATGTTCAAGGAAATATAACAAGGGCAAATTTCAGGAAATTGCGGACTGATGAAACTGAAAAAATCCTTGTAGGATCTATTCAGTATTGTTGTTGTTTTCTGTCATTATTGCTAGAATAATAATAGTAACGGTATTAGAACCTTCGCCTACATAACAATAATAATATGTAATATATACATAATAATATACGTAATAATAATTATTACTAGTATCGCGTCACCCTCTGAACTTTCTGAAGAAAAAAAGAGCTCAAGGGGCTTTTAATCTGGAAAGCACCCACGAGCACAACCCCAAATAGGAGGAAAGAATAAACCTAGAAAGAAAATGAAATTTTCTACATTACTCATGGTTATGCTTGGTTGCTGGACAACAGTTAACCAGGACTGTCTGTCAGTAACTTCTTCTTTGAGTCCTAAACCCATGCTCAGAACATCAGTAATAGCATCTCATCATCTTGTCCTACTGCTGGCTTCATTTTCTATTGCCTTTGAAACTCCCAGGCATAATCCTTTCCTTAAACACAGTTGAATCTGCATTAGGTGTCCAAAATACTTCATTGTTAGACCTTCCAGTGAGCTGTCAAGAGTTATTTCATCTAGTTTTGAATGGATTGTTCTTGCTGTCTAAGGTATTTCCCCCTCGCCTTTACGGCCCTATAAACTAGGAAGGTCCCTTCTGAGATGTTTGCCACATCCACATTTCTTCTGTGGGCTAAGCTGCCTTTATCCAATTGTTGCTCTGGCTATGGCTCTTTCTGCTTCTCCCAAGGTCATTTCTACAATGAAACTACATATTAATGGAAGTGCATTGTTGCTGCCAAAGAACGGTATTTTATTGTTAGAAATTCTGTTTATATATAGCACCACAGACCAAACAAAGAGTACAGTCACCATGTGCTTTACTGCTTAACTGTTTAACTGTAACAGGAAACTCTACTTAGAACAAAAGAGCATAGAGTATATACCATACAGCCAAACTTGTAAACACTGCCATCAATTGGCTGAATACTACTGTAGTTGTTGCATAGAAATAAATTCCAACACTTATTTTATTTTTTGATTGGATTTATATTGTGCTCTGGGAGCAGAAGGCAACCTATCTAGTATTCTCACCACCACTTGATAGTGATGATCCTCACAAAAACAACTTCACGAGATACATTGAACCTGGTTCTAGTTCAGCACTTAAACAACTATATCACATGGATTGCTTTGTTCTCTTCCTGTTCTTTGCAATCGTTTGAGTCCCTTACTTATTTATATAAAATCTCACTGATCTGGATTAACATAGCTGACAGCAATTGATGCAAAGGAAGACACAGGTACATATATGATGCAGAGGTGGGTTCCTACCGGTTCGGACCGGTTCGCCTGAACAAGTAGCGACCCGCTGGTGATGTCACGGTGATATCACGGAACCGGTTCTGTCGGTGCCGGTCCGTGGGCGCCGTCATCTTTTGGGGGGGGGGGGATTTTTTGAATTTTTAAAAAAATTTTACCGGGTTTTTTTCTTCTGCGCATGAACAGAAGCCAAGTTTCTAGCACTGTGCATGTGTCGCCATCTTGTTTTTGGCTTTTTTTCCCCACGCGGCGCGGCCACGCGGCGCGGGAGGAAGCGAACCGGCAGCGAGGTAAGTTAGAACCCCCCCCGATATGATGCATTACTCATAGTACAAGTAGTCCTTGATTAATGACCACAGTTGAGCCCAAATTTCCATTGCTAAGCAAGACAGTTGTTATGTGAAATTTGCCCCATTTTATGACCTTTCTTGCCACCATTGTTAAGTGAATCACTACAACACTAAGTTAATAACATAGTTCTGAAATGGATCTTGCTTCCCCATTGATTTTGCTTGTCAGAAAGTTGCAAAACGTGATCACGTGTCCCAGGGACACTGCAACCATCATAAATATGAACCAGTTGCCATGGAGAAGCATGTGTATGAATTTTGATCACATGACTGTGGCATGCTGCAACGATCGTGTGAAAAATAGTCATGTCACTTTTTCAGTGCTGTTGTTATTTGCAATGGTCACTAAACAAATAGTTACCTGTATTGAGTTCCTTTTAATGCAGATGCAAAATCTACATTATTAATTTCTCCCTGTAGAAAATTGAATACATATTATGGAAAAAAATAATAAAGCAAAATCCATAGGGAAAAGCTAGGAATACAACTTATAGGAATCCCAACCAGAAAGACCAAACTAGGGGAAATCACCATGCCAATTCATAGCTGATGTATGTTAACTTCACTGACTTATTTTAGGTTCCTCAAGGAACCTGATGAATTTTGAATATAAATTTAAGTAATGCAAAAATGAGGCACTAGAGGGAAGAGGGACCTTACTAAAATGAACAAAAATAAAGTTGGAGACAAAGGCTTTTGTTTAACATGTTCCTCGGGGAAGCACGGGAATGAAGTGATGAAAGATATAAAGCAGAACTTTCCTAGTTTCTGAGCGTCTCTTGAATTCTCAGGTACTCCAAGAATGATATTGTTCAGGAAAACACATGGCAAGATTATGGGCTACCTCAGTCTATTTGCAGCTGGAAAAGGGAGGTCTCTGTCAGAAGTGCAGAATGACATCTCACCATTTGCTTCTATCCATTCAGAATTGAAATTCTAAACTCACATTTCAAGAAAGCAAAATAAATTACTGCTAGAGCAGGAATGTTGAGTTCCAGTAAATTATTAGTCCTATTGTGATTGATTGCATTGTCTTAGCATCCACATTTTTTTTCTGATATGGGTAGTCCTCAACCTACGACCACAATTGAGCCCAAAATTTCTGTTGTTAAGTGAAACATTTGTTAAGTGAATTTTACTTCATATTTACAACCTTTCTCGCCATAGTTGTTAAGTGAATCACTGCAGTTGTTAATCAGAAAGGTGATTGCATGATACGGGGACAATGCAACTGTCATAAATATGAGTTAGTTGCCAAGCATCTGAATTTTGATCATGTGACAGTCATAAGTCACTTTTTTCAGTGCCCTTGTAACTCCGAATAGTCACTAAATGAACAGTTGCAAGTTGAGGACAACCTTTTAATGAGAATGGCTCTTTAATTTTGTGGCTACTCCTGTTGGGAATAACAGCTTTTTTAATAGGACCATGGTATATGGAAAATTATGACTTGGAATGTAAAAGGAATAAATGATAAAGAACAGGAATGAACAAATGAAAGAAAGAAATCTGAATGAAAGTATTCTGATCTTAAGGAATTGATTGATTGATTGAATAAATGAATGAATGTACAGGTTTAATTATAAATGAAAGGGCTAAATGTATGTTAGAAAATATGAACTGATCCATCTCAGTTTTTATGGGTGTACATGAAAGCAAGAATCCATAGGTAGGTTATATATTAAGATTTGATGAATTGTGATAATAGTGGCAATGGAAAAATCAGAGATTAGTTTTGGAAGGCAAAAATCAACACTCTTAATGAAAAATTATTTTGCTTGCTGATATAAATGGATGGGTAGAAATGAGATGAAAAAATACAGAAGAAATGATTGAGATGTTTGGCTCAATGAACTAATGAGTGTCCAATTGTTTTGTATATGTAGGAATTAAATTCTTTCCTTTTCTATATGCACATATGAACAGATTTATTATCTATTTATATGTACATGTGGAAAAGGAAGGAATCTTGAGAAAGGATAGGAATGGAGAAAGGGAAACAAGACAGGAAAAAAAAAGAAGAATGAAGTAAAAAGAATGACTGCAGAAAGAGAAATTATGAATCTGGTCTAAAAGAAAATAATTTCCCAACAGAATAAATGGAACATGGACATAAGGAAAGAGGATGTGGAAACTGCTTGGAACAGAATGAAAAGAATAATACTGCACAGTACACAGAAGTAAGTTTGAACAAAAGGATGCTTGGTAGAATGATCAAGTGAAAAAGGCTGAAGAGGAGAAGAAAGGATGCATATAAGAGGATGCAAAAAATGAAGCTGAGAGAAATTGTGTGAAGTTTACTGAGATGAAAAGACTGGGGAAAATAAAATTTGAAGCGATGGTTAAGATAAATGAGGCAGCAAAATGTAGAACAATTTTGATGAAAATAAATGTTTTGCAAATGAAGAGACGAAGCACAGTGAATGGAATTAAAAACAAAAGATATGAAATTATTTGTAGGTGAATGCTCGTTTTCAAGTCCTGCTCTGCTGCTGCCTTGAGTTCCTGGGATAGATAGGTGATCTCTCTCTCTTTATATATATAAAGCATTTGCCTAACAAGGCAAGTGGCCCAGGTTCTAATCCTATAAGGGGTAAGGCTAGCTGATGAGAGCTAAATAGCTTGAAATTGCAGAACTCAAAAGACTTCATGACCAAGGACATACTGACCTATACATTGACTACCGTGCTGACTGCATCAAACCTAAGTCCCGCAATCCACCAACCAACATTCAACCCCTCATCACCCAACCCAACATCCAACCTACCATCAACCAAAACCAACCTCTCATCATCCAAAACTAGGCATGCACGCCCCTTACTTCCTTAATATCTACCACTGCTGATCTTAAATGCAAGCTAATTAATGCAAGAAGCATTGTAAAAAAAATAACCGAACTCCTCCTCTTACTTAAAGCTGCTAAATTAAACATTATTAAGTCCCGCAATCCACCAACCAACATTCAACCCCTCATCACCCAACCCAACATCCAACCTACCATCAACCAAAACCAACCTCTCATCATCCAAAACTAGGCATGCACGCCCCTTACTTCCTTAATATCTACCACTGCTGATCTTAAATGCAAGCTAATTAATGCAAGAAGCATTGTAAACAAAATACCCGAACTCCTCCTCTTACTACAAACTGCTAAATTCGACATATTTGTCTGCGAAACATGGCTGAACGCATCCCTCCCTGACT
>QLTV01002260.1:3190395-3211143 GCA_003457575.1 Thermophis baileyi
TATTTTATTTTATTTTATTATTTTATTTTATTTTATTATTTTATTTTATTTTATTTTATTTATTTTATTATTATTATTTTTTATTATTTTTTATTATTTTTTATTAATTTAATTTAATTTAATTTAATTTAATTTAATTTAATTTAATTTAATTTAATTTAATTTAATTTAATTTAATTTAATTTAATTTAATTTAATTTTTTAATTATTTTATTTTATTATTTATTTATTTATTTTATTTTTGTATTCATTTGTACCATGCCTTTATTATTTTTATAAGTAACTCAAGGCAGCGAACATATCCAACATACTTTCCTCCTCCTATTTTCCCCATAACAACAACCCTGTGAGGTAGGTTGGGCTGAGAGAAAGTGACTGGTGCAAAGTCACCCAACCATCTTTTGTGTTTAAGGTGTGATTTGAACTCACGGTCTCTTGCTTTCTAGCCTGGTGCCTTAAGTTTGTTTATTTATGAATGCATTTATTTTTAATTTAAATTGAACTTTTCCTTAGAAGCTCAGTCCAATTCATCACCTCAACTTGGTGAAGTAACATAATTCAATTTATTTGACTTAAGGAATATGGAAAGACACACATATGTCACTCTTCACATGTGTGGTTCATTCATGGAATTTTATGAGGAATCCAGATGTCAGCATCTTCCACTTATAACCCTTCTCTGTTTCGCCAACATTTTCCTGGATTTTTTCCTAACCGCGAGAAACCAATTAATGAGGAAAAGCTGAACTAGCTGCACTATGCCTTTTGATCAATAGCTCTATGAATTGGCCACGTGGAATCTTTCCCTATAAATGCAGAAATTAAATAAGATATTGGGCTTACAAATGTCTCTATATTTGTAAAAGTATAGCAACACATAGCTGGCCAGCTGAAAAGGGAGACAGCGGCGATATTAATCTATGTGATGGATCACTAAAGTAAAATTGTGTTCCTGACTGTTAATAATTATCTGGAAAAGTGTTGCGTTAACAATTAACTGGATTGAGATGTTTGGGTGTAAGGGCTTATTATATTAGGGGAAAAAATGAGCCTACAGACATTGTCTCCAGTTTAGTTGCAATTAGGTCCTCCTGAAATCAATTGGATAAATTAGTTCATTAACCTGAAGGCCTAGGAACATAAAACTAATTTTCTCTTGATCAAGGGCTTGGTTTCAAGATCCTAATCATCTATCTGAACTGAACTGCAAGTCACTTCCATTTTTCATTTTTCTTTTAGCATTTAGGTTATATACCAACGATGGCGAACCTATGGCACACGTGCCACAGGTGGCACGCAAAGCCATATCTGAGGGCACGCGAGGCGTTGCCCTATGTCAGCTCCAGTGCGCATGCGCGTGCTGGCCAGCTGATTTTCGGCCTTGGGGAAGGCTGTTTTCGCCCTCCCCAGGCTTCAGGAGGCTTCCCTGAAGCCTGGGGAGGGCGAAAAATGGACTTCCGGTTTGTCTGTTGGGCCGTTTTTCGCACTCCAGAGGCTTCAGGGAAGCCTCCTGAAGCCTCCGGAGTGCAAAAAACGGCCCAACAAGGGGGCGCATGCATGGGGATGCGTGCATGTGCAGTGCGGCGTGCATGGGGGGTTGTGTGCCAGTACACGCGCACGCTAGCGCGCACGCCCACTCCCGTTTTTGGCACGCAAGAAGAAAAAGGTTCACCATCACTATTATATACAGAGAACTTCAAAACTTGGATCTCTGAGCCTTGCATTGAATTTTCAGCTGCTTTTTCAATGAAATGGAGATGGCGTCTAATTCCACACTTTCTTAATCTGCCTTGCTTTATAGATTAAAGGATATAAGGAAAATAAATCACAGTAAGATTCTATTAATACACTTTTAAAGGAGGCTGCCTTTGAAAGAAGTTTGGAAAATTATTTGCTAAAATGAGATACAACAAAACAGGTTTCAATAAATCACCCTCCCACACATTACAGGTAGTCCTTTGTGACTTACGATCACAATTGAGCCCAAAATTTCTTTTGCTAAGTGAGACATTTGTTAAGTGAGTTTTGCCTATTTTACAAGTTTTGCCTTTTTTGCCGCAGTTTTAAGTGAGTCACTGTAGTTGTTAAGTTAGTAACCCGATGGTTAAGTGAATCTGGCTTCCCCATTGATTTTGCCTGTCAGACGGTTACAAAAGCTGATCACATGATCCCGGGACACTGCAACTGTCATAAATACGAGTCAGTTGCAAAGTGTCTGAATTTTGATCACATGACTATCAGGATGCTACAATGGTTATGAGTGTGAAAAAAGTCATAAGTATGTTGAGGATTACTTATATATGTACAATATTCAAGCTATTTTAATATCCTACTTTTATGCACAAATTCCTTGCAGTTGGGATCATTAATTAATGGGGTAGTATCAGAGCTGGGTTCCTTCCGGTTCGGACCGGTTTGCCCGAACCGGTAGCAACCCGCTGGTGACGTCACGGAGCCAGTTTGGTTGGTGCTGGTCCGTGGACACCACCATCCTTTTTTTGGATTTTTTTAAAAAAAAATTGGATTTTTTAAAATTTTTTCTTCTTCTGCGCATGCGCAGAAGCCGAGTTTCCGGCACTGCGCATGCGTCGCCATCTTGTTTTTGGCTTTTTTGGGGGGACTTTTTTTATTTTTCGGCACTGCGCATGCGCGCGCCCACGAGGTGCGCCCACGTGGCGCGGGTGGAAGCAAACCGGCAGCAAGGTAAGTTAGAACCCACCCCTGGGCAGTATGTATGTATGTATGTATATATGTATGTATGTATGTATGTATGTTTGCATCTATTTATTTTAAACTACCCAATGGCCAAAATTGTCTTTGCAGAACGCAAATATACCTCCAACCTATTTTATGGAGTGGTAGATATAGATTTAAAGGATAGGATACAATATTTGAATTCAAGTATCTCTAAATTTTTTCAAATTAATGGAGGAAAAATGCGTTTAAGAGATGGCAAGTTATTTTTTTTAAAAGCCAAGCACACCACACTATAAAAAAAGATGTTGAGACTCTAGAAAAAGTGCAGAGCAACCAAGATGATTAGGGGACTGGAGGCTAAAACATACGATGAACGGCTGCAGGAACTGTGCATGGCTAGTCTAGTGAAGAGAAGGACCAGGGGAGACATGATAGCAGTGTTCCAATATTTGAGGGGCTGCCACAGAGAGGAGGGGGTCAAGCTATTTTCTAAAGCACCTGAAGGCCAGACAAGGAATAATGGATGGAAACTGATCAAGGAGAGATTCAACCTAGCAATAAGGAGAAATTTTCTGACAGTGAGAACAATCAACCAATGGAACAGACGTTGCCTTCAGAAGTTCGGCCCCACCCCCATCTATTCTCTGCCTCCTGAGTCCCAGCTGATTGGGAGGAAATGGGGCTTTTGCAGTAACCTTCCCCTGGAGTGAGGAGGGAATGGAGATTTTACAGTATCCTTCCCCTGGAGTTGGGTGGGAATGGAGATTTTACAGTATCCTTCCCCTGCCACGCCCACCAAGCCACACCTACCAAGCCAAGCCATGCCCACCAAGCCACGGCCACAGAACCGGTAGTAAAAATTTTTGAATCCCACCACTGATCTGGCCCACGGGCCTGGAGTTTGACAGCCCTGGTGTAGGGTCTCCTGCTTGAGTGGGGGATTGGACTAGATGACCTACAAGGTCCTTTCCAACTCTGTTAATCTGTTAAATCTGTTAAACTGCCTTCTTTCTGTTGATATATGCTACATCTATATGCCTTTGTGTAAATTATTAATATAAGAATCACGTCTTTTTCTCCTCAAATACAGCCATTAATATTCATAATTGCACAAGAGAGCAAAGTAAATAGTGCTTCAGTTTTAAAAAGAGGATACCTAAATATTGTGGACTAGTTTACTCCACTTGATCAGGAAAACATGAATCATCACTTAAAATCTGTTAGGAAAATCAGATTAAATTTAAGATGAGTTTCTTACGGTTTTGCTAAAGAATCTGAAACATTTCCATTTGGAAAAGAGTTATTTCTTTAACCTTCTCAGTGTTAGTTTGTCATCTGTTGCATAAGGAAGGTTACCCAAGGGTAAGGCATGCATCTATAGACAGGGAAGTGGCAAATAAACAAACACCCAGCCTATATACTGTAGAAAGCCAGGTTTATTTATGCTGTACCAGATGGCTTAAAAAAAAAACTTTTGCAAACAATAACTGACAAGATCAGTAATAATTTCTGATTAGATATACATCACTGAAAGGTCCTTGGTGCTCTCTGAGCTTGGTTGTTTTCTTGAAGGCGTTTCATTACCCAAACTAGGTAACATCATCAGTGCTGGGTGATGTTACTTAATTGGGTAATAAAACATCTGCAAGAAAACAACCAAGCTCAGAGAGCACGAAAGACCCCTCATTTCAACCCTGAACTACAAATATTCTCTTCTATCGCTATACATAATTTCAATCCAACAGATTTCAATAAAATGTAATAAAAGATTTTCTTGGACTGGGAGCCTTGTTCTCTGATATTTTTCTAGGAACACAGGATACTTTATTACTAGCCAGACTTAAGCTAAGGGATGACTACTGCATGAAGCAAATTGGGTTTTGAACTGAGATCTTTAGAAAAAAATAGTGTTTTTCATTATCTCTCTCTATTTAAAGGACCTACAGTCAGAACTTTTAACCCCAATTGTATGGGCAGTAATATATTGTCTCTTCTTATTGCAGAAAGCCTGGATTGGCCTTAGGTGACATTGTCAGAATTGGTAACTCCTGAAAATGCCTTCATCGCTTTAGTTTGTGCAATGCGCCGCAATCAACCTATTCTTGAGATCTGACATGGATCGTGTGTAACAGGCCAATCCTTTCAGGGCCAGTCAAGAGCGTTTCCTGATGGAAACACACTTTCAGACAGTACAGCTCCTGGCACCAAGTCTCAGACGTATTTCCTTGGCATGCCAATCTCTTTCTGAGGAAAAAAAAGAACTCCTTCATGGGAATGGAACAATTAACTGAACAATCACTGTAGAAGAAAGGCAGCTGCATGCACAAAACCAGCAGAATAATATTTTCTGTGAAACAATAAATAATGTTTTTTTTTACATCCAACAACAATAGCAACAACAAAAAAAGAATAACCTGGAAGATAAGCAAAGTCCAGAAAAACTACATTTGTAATAATGTGGCTACTTCTGTTCCCAGCTTGCATAGTGAGAAACTTGCAAGCTCTGCCAGTGATATTAAAAGAGCCAGCCCACCTTCAGCATTTCAGTCACCTCTTAAACACTTAAACACTCAATGGAGTGAAAACTTGCTTTTTAGAAGAGTTTCCAAGGAAGCAGAAACTTTCCACACCCTAAATCCTATCCCAAGAGAAATGGAAACTAGGCCCTCCTGCCAAAAAGTCTGAACTCTTGTATCACAGGCTGTGGAATATTACATTTTGCAATATTAAAAGAAACGTGGATAGGTTTTACTACTATATTAAAACACATGGATGTGTGCACTTTCTAAAGATTAGCAGCCCTTTTATTTCTTTGCCTTAGGATAGATTCCAGGTGCCAAAGGCCAGACTTCACGGTGACTCTATGTTGAGAACCAGAAGTATCAGTGAAATATGGCCAAATTCTAAATAAAAGGAAGGCAGGTACTTCAACAATACAACGGTTCAGGAAAGCATGCTGGAGGGTATGTAATGGGGTGGGAGGTATGATTGAGATTTTGGAATCAAGGGCTGATTGGTTTCATTCTATGACTTACAGGAAGTTCAGCCAGCTCAGGGATCAAATGGAGAAGAGTCCAGATCAGTGCTAACAACTTCAAGATGTGTGGCCTTCAACTCCAGAAATTCCCCGGCCATTATGTCATTGTAGCAATTTCAGGGAGTGAGCAAATTAGTTAAATATCTTATAATGATAAGCTTATCATTGGTTTCTTGGGAACTGGGCCAAATCAGTTGACAGAATTCCTTATATCCAACAGCAAATCTTCAAAGATATTTCACAATGATTCACCTTATTGCTGTCTGTAGTGGTGGCAACTTTGATATCTGTAGAAATGTTTATCATTCCTTCCATTTCCTTCCCCAAAACTCTTAAGGAAGGCTGATGACTGCATTTTATGATTTATTAAATAATATTGTATACCATAATTTTGAAATAACAAGATTTCACAGTTTTCAAGATAAGTGACTACATTGGGTCTGCCTGTCTGTTCATTATTTGTGTTTAGAGTTTATTAAATTTTGCTTCAGAATACTAGAAGTGACTAAGTACTAGCTAGCCTCTGTATTTGTCTGAAAGTTTTCTTTTCCACATGATGCACAGTAAATTATCATATACTGTACATTTCTGAATGGAAAATTTAAAAAACCTACACAATTTACTGATTTTTCTTATGTATTTACAGTGCCTTGAGTTTCTAAATGAAAATGGATTAAAAGCTTCACTGATCCTATCAAAATTGTCCCTTTGTTGTACAGCATATGTGAGAGGATGGCTATATACACTTAATAAATATTTCTTTTTTTAAACATTTTAAAATACATGTTTTGTTAGTTTTAGCAACAGGGGGCAGCACTTGGCTGACCTTTTCTGACCTTGGAAGCTAAGCAGAGTTAGGCCTGGTTAATCCTTGGGTGGGAGGCTTTCAACGTTTAACTTACGGCCCATTTTCAAAGTTATGACAGTCATACTTCTCCCCCTCCCCACCTCCAGTGATGTGATTGCATTTTGGATACTTGGCAATTGGCTCACCTTTTTGCCTTTTTGCAACTTCCCACAAACACATGATTGTGATTTGTGATGGTTTTGGCCAATTTCTGGTGTTTTTACTTCTAGTTTTTGGTAAAAAAATGATCATTTGGGGATGATTGATTTGCTTAATAACAATGGTGTTTGTTTAATGACTGCTGCAAAAAAATAAAAAATGGATCTGGTCACATGATGCTTCAACTTATGAGCACAGTGACTTATGACTAATTGCAGGGTCAATTATGGTGGTAAATCAAAGACTACCTGTATACCAGAACTGGAGGCTATGTTTGAGAGTCAACAATACTAGAAGGCAGTGGCAAATCATTAAATATTGCTGTCAATAAAACTGCAGTTGCACCCATGTAATTGCCAGTCTTGAACTTGATCTGAGAACACTGTCTCTGTCTCTCTGGTTTTTCTTTTTAGCTGATGCAGAAAACAAAACATGCGCCTTGCAAGAAGTATACATCCCAAATGAACGGCTATACCCATTATAATGATAAATCCATGGGATGCAGAGAATGCTATCTTGGGATAGGCCTCTAAGCTCTTGGTTGAGGGGAGTGTAAAAAGAGAAATCAGAAAGAAATGAGAAGTTGGAAGTACAGATAGTGATAGTTGCTTATATAGTAGCTGTTCATAAGCAGTTATTGAATATGAGCCCAATGTTCTCCACTTTGATGAGATTATGTTAAAGATTCTGTTTAATTCATGGGAAATAGTGTTCAATCTAATATTTTTAATTCAGTTACTTTGTAGTAAAATTGTCTGCGCAAATACTTTCTCGGAGAAGACCACCATAGTTTTTCTCCTAGTTTTGGGAGATTATAACTTCTAAGGACAAATTTATTTATTTATTTTGCCTAAGCAACAGCCAATTTATGCAATATAGAGCAGAAAATTATATGGAAGCACTTGAGACCTCATGTGACTCCAGTATCTCCCTGCTGTTCATTAAAGAGGACAGTCTTTGTTCAGGGTTCTACACAACATGAGTCACGACTGCTTTGAGAGTTTAGTTAGTGTGTCAGCTCCTCGAAAGAACAACATCATTTTTGCTCAAAGTCAGAAAGAAGCAAGGGGTGGCTAATGGCAGAAGTGCATTGACACAAACCTGACACATTTCTTTTGGACCCTTTTCAAAGTGTGCAGGGGGTAAATGAAAAATACAGTCAAGCTATTGCTGACCAATCTTAGTACATATCATGCAGGGAGATTACTAGGAACATCAAATCTTAGGGTTAACAATCTAATTCCTGTGATTATAATGCATAAAAAGCAGCATTAAAGTTAATCTGTATGCAGTCTGCAAAGTCAGATGCTGTTGAGAATAAGACAATAGGCAAGAGGTCTGCTGCTTCATAGATATCTTTGAGAAGCAGAGATTGGCAGCATGGTGACTTATAACTCTTTTTGTAATATGCAACCAAGGCATCTTGCACTTTCTTCATTCCTCCTCCTCCTCCTCCTCCTCCTCCTCCTCCTCCTCCTCCTCACAGACAGACAGACAGGAATGGGTGCTTGAGTTGACATGACTGTGTTGTATTTTCTCTGTATTTTCTCTGTATTTCTTTGTATAAGAATGGCATATATGGATCAATTTAGGACCATTTCAAACCCTGCAGAAATTAATCTGCAAATAAAAATAAAATGTATTTGTTTAAATGATTGGCTTCCTGAAACCATCAATGTTTTTTTCAATCCCCAGGCTCCTGCAGAAGCCAGAAAAAAATATTGGGCTGCTTTAATAAATCACCAAGAGTTGCTTTGCTCCTGCAAAGCCTGAAGGACTTCTTTACAATAATTTCTGAAGCATGCACAGTCCTAATAAATACCATTGCTAAACCAAAGTCCTTCAATATATGAAATATATAACCACTGATTTTTCTAGTTCACTCTCTTTGTCCAAAATTTGCCTTTCTCAGCCTTGGAAAGGCCAAGAACAGAATCCTGAACCACCTTCTGGACCAAGTCAATGTTGGTAGATCAAGTCAATGTTGGACAATCAATCTGCAGACCTTGAGTTCTGTTTTTGTAATCTCTCTGGTGATACTTTGCTGCTATGATTAATGAGATTCTTATAGCTGGCATTTCACTAGAATGTCTGGAAGGAGATTCTCTCTAACTACCTTATTCTAGATTGGCAAGGACGAGTTGGTTCATCTACTACATGGTAAGCATTGACAAATTGCTCTTCTGCTTTAGCATCAGAGCTGCCTAGGATTAAGAGAAGTGAATTCTATGTTGTGTAACCACTGCTAGGGTGATGGTCATTGCTATTTATTGATTGTTTCCATTAAGCTCCACTTTAGGAAATTGCCATCTTCTGAAGTGCTGGGTTTTTTTTTATGTGTGTGAAAGTTTCCTGAGACAGAACAATATTTTGAAAGCAGCAGACATTCTCCCCTTGAGCCAAATGCCACTCCCTCGTTTTGCCAAAATATTGAGGTTAATTGCAGAAGTCTAAGATCCCATATTACCACCAAGTATAAAAAGTCGGACATCCTTGTTTTAATGTTTCCATTTCAGTTCCTTGTAAAAATACCACTGAGAGCCTGAAATTATTACTAATCATATTAAAGTTGTGGGCATATTTTATTATTTGGTAATGAGATCACTGTACATTGTAACTACATCTGGAACAGGATCCTCATTATTAATTTTATATTGTTGACTTAGTTAAGTATTTTGGCTACAAACCACAGGGGAAAGGAATAGGTGGGACCATAAAAGGCCAGAGCATTGACATTTATTCAGGTTGTCTAATTTTTATGAACTTTGAAACAGAGAGAAAAATTACCTTTATTTCTTAGAATGGTTCACCGAAAGCAATTACTTACAGCAGCACCATTATATTTATAGCATAGTTAGGTATTTATAATCATTAACATAATGAAAAGAGTGAGCGCATAAAAACGGTTTTGTGCATGTCATATAGTGAGGTGAAGCAAGGACTACACAGCCAAGATGTTGAGTTATAACTGAAAGCCATGATACAGGACTCCCCTTCCATTCTCTGCGTCTACTGATTCATTTGTTTAATAGACACACAAGAATGATGAAAGAATAGGTTATTTATTATTATGGGTTGTCACACAGCCAGATATTTAGACTGGATTTGGTACTTTTATCTACCCATTGTATCCTTCCCAAGGACCATAGGCAGATGTTGTTGTTTGAAGGTATTGTGACAGAATGTAAGCTGTTCCAAACAAAGCTGCCTTTTTCAATTGACCAATGGTGATTTTGTTAATGTCGATGGTGGTTATTGGGGATCTTTAAGGGATGCCATGCTATTCTTGTTGGATAGGTGCAAATTTTAAACATGCACACATGCTGATTAGGATGCTGCATCTGGGTTTCAGTCTGTTGAACATTAAAAACATACTGCTTCCAAAGTATGCAAATATCATAAGGAGCATCTTTTCTTGTAAAATGAGCCAGTTATTTATTTAGATAGCTGTTCATCTCACAACAATGACTCTGTGTGGGGTATAAAATTTAAACGATCGATCAGGGTTACTTACCCTCAAGGAGATCAGAGGTGGGTTCCTACTGGTTCTAGCCGGTTCTTTAGAACTGTTAGTAAACCGGTGATGATGTCACGGAACTGGTTCTTTCGGTGTGTTCCGTGGGCACCGCCATCTTGGATTTTGCTTCTGCGCATGCACAGAAGCGAATTTTTGCTTCTGCGCATGCGCAGAAGCTATTTTTTGATTGCTGCATGCATGGCACGACCCTGAGCGAACCGGCAGCAAACGGATCCAGAACCCACCCCTGAAGGAGATCCATATAAAGCTAAGTGTTCACTCCTTAGTGCATCAATTGATGTTTAGTTTTGTTTTCAATTATTGTCAAGCTGGAAAATCAAAATTGGGGGGCTGAAATAGGAAGATAAAGCCCAACCTCTACATGTCCGAATTGATCTTTGTTATTAGTCAGGTCAGCTAGTTGTAGATTCAACATTATTTTGCACATGAGTAATACTTTACACCATTTTGCTGTCACACTACGCATCTTGCAAACAGCACTTGTACTGTACATCATCGTCTCACGTACCTGGAAAACAACTCGGTATCGGCTGAACAGTTGAGGGTGTCAAACTAAAAATTTCAAAGTATTAAAAAAAATAGATCTCACTTGTGTCTCATCTGATGCTTCCCATATATAGCAAAAGGTATGTGTTTTTTAATTTCCCAACTGCCGATTGCAAGGTTGATAAGGACTTTCATTTCCTTGCCTTTCAGCGGCAGCTCAAACTAGGCAATATCATTGATTACAGTTCATGTTGAAAGTGCTTGTTCCCCTTTGTCTACCCAAAGGGATTCTGATCTGAAGATAAACAATCCAAAGAGGACACAGAAGAGGAATGGAACAAGCACAAAGAACTATGTGCACCTCATCTCCATTGAAAGTTGATCATGACGGTTCAAAGCCACGCATGAGAAAAGAGGTCTAGTAATCTGGTGATATACCATCCATGGCCTGTTTCTAAAACTGCCCAGTAGACATCTCTGGTGATGCCTAAATTCATTCTTCCACTTCTAATCTTTTCATAGTTCCACACTCTACTCTGAAGTAGGCAAAGCAGGTGGTAGTTGTGGCTAGGAAGGCCTTTCCCTATTTTTATCTTGTGCACTAATTACGACCATTCTTGAACAAGGAGAGCCTCTTTACAGTCATTCAATCCGTGGTCACCTTTCAGTTTCAGTTTTTACAACTCCCTCTATATGACTCTGCCCTTGAAAACCATCTAGTTACAGGCCCATGCTCTATAGAGCCTCTGTAGATATAAATGCTATTCTGTAAACAACCAAGGTCTGGCTTTGCTAGCTAGAAATTCTAGTGGCTATAGCACCAATACTTCTGAAGGGCAGCAGGTTGGGGGGAAGTTCCTATAAAGAAGTCAATATGATGAAATAGCCCCACAGAATAAGAAGATCTGGATTGGATAGAACATAGCTATATTTCATCCACCATCTGATTTCCATCAAGGATCAACCAGAAATATTAATTTTCTAAGCCACATTTAAAGCCCTCCAAAGTGATGTTGACCATGATTTTTGTTAATTCTAAATTCCAGATTTTAACAAAGTCCTATGTGTAGAAAAGTTTATTTTCTTTGTTATCCAAATGTATACAATATCCTCCCTATGTGCATTGGATATGAACACTGAGGTTTTATTTAATTACCAGTACTGGCAATTCCTTAATATAAGCTGCATCCAGTCTTCACGGAGTTAAAAGATTATTGGTAGTTATTCGGCAAGTTTATTACGTTTATGTTTCTAAAAGTGGTTGAATTCTCTGTCTCTTTTGGGCAGCCATATGAATCAAATTAAATCATAGAATTTCCTTTTTTTCTAGAGAGGAAAAACAGTATTAGTGGGTTAATATATACTATAAATAGAAAACTCAAATTTGTAAATACAATTGTATGTAAGAGTTGAGACTTTCCATAGCAGTTTGTATCAGGATTAGTCTACACAACAGAATCTAGGAATATTGTGGAAAATATTCTCCCCCCCCCCAGTGTAAGCAAAATATACTTTAGTTTCCTTAAAATCAGCACTGTACATTTTTCCACTAAGATTTGCTGACAAAAATCACTCTGAATAGGAAGTAATTCATTGCACAGAGGGTTTGGCATATAAAGATTAAGTTATTTTTCCTTACAAATAATATATTCCCAAGCTTTGGTCAGACATTGGCCATTGAAGAAATTTGTTCAAATGGATGGAAATCTCCATGAATAAAATACTTTCTTAAATGAGGCCAGAATGTGGGACTTGAAAAACCACAGGACTAGACATGACCAAGGAAGGAAGTTAGTTGGTTTATCTGGAATCGAGAACATATAATAATTCTATTCCCTGTTCTCAGTTGTGATTCAATGGAGCAAGTAATTTGGGGATTTTTGTCTATTGGAAGAAACACAGATGAAGTATGCCATTATTATTTTAGCTCATTATAGACATTGCCTAATGACATGTGGGAATATTTTTCCATAATATGGGTGTGGTGAGGTGTTCCAAATACCCAAACCTGAAAATTAAACCATCCCTTGACTTTATAGGAAATGGAGTTCTTCTGTGATGAAATTGGCCAGTCTGTCTGCACCATGGAGGTTTCTTCATTCAAGGTTATCAGTGGCAAGCAAAGCTTTGTTAGAACATCCTCAACTTCCTAAGAGTAACAGCAGCAAGAACAAATGTAGCTAGAATTGTTTATTTTGTTTTTGTACCTTTGATTTGTTCTAGACTGCCCAAAGTGACCTCATTCAGTTTGGGCAGCCATATAAATCAAATTAAATCAAAAGAAAACAAATCTACATGTTATCAGATCTATATGAGCTGCGGTGGCGCAGTGGTTAGAATGCAGTACTGCAGGCTACTTCTGCTGATCACCGGCTGCCAGCAGTTTGGCAGATCGAATCTCACCAGGCTAAAGGTTGACTCAGCCTTCCATCCTTCTGAGGTTGGTAAAATGAGGACCCAGATTGTTGGGGGCAATATGCTGACTCTGTAAACCGCTTAGAGAGGGCTGTAAAGCACTATGAAGTGGTATATAAGTCTAAGTGCTATTGCTATTGCTATTGCTATTGCTATATATTCTCCAGGGGTGGGTTCTGGATTTTCCTACTGCCGGTTTGCTCAGGGATGCGCCGCACGGACGTGCACGCATACGTAGTACAAAAAAAAGCTTCTGCGCCTATGGCACTGCCGAGAGAACCAGATCGGGGGAGTGGCAGGCCTGGGTTGCTGCTGGTTCCAGCGACCCAGGCCGCCAAGTTACTACCTATTCTATAGAACCAGTCCAAACCGGTAGGAACCCACCTCTGATATTCTCCCTCTCTTTCTCTCTCCCCCTCTCACTCACATCATCTGTCACCAACCCACCCAAATGGGACAGAGCTGTTAAAGTGTATCGAAGCATAAAATAGGCAAACTCTCCAATAGCAGTGCAAAGAAACATTTAAGGGATTGCAGCTTCTATGAAGCATGAGCAAAGTAGTCACCCTGTTCACGTAAAAATAAGTTTTTATCTGGGATCTTCTCAACATGCTCCTCCTCCTCCTCCTCTTGGACTTCAGAATTCAAACAGACAAGGATCGGCATCACAACACCCCAGATGTAATAATTGTCGATAAGAAGTCTGGACAGTGGACATTGCAAAATCTGGAGACAGCAGAAGAGAAGAGGAAGAACTGGAGAAAATCACAAAATATAAAGACCTGCAAATAGAAATAGAACGACTGTGGTAAAAGAAAGCAAGATAGTACCAATAGTAATAGGCGCCTTGGGTGACAATCAAAACATCTGGAACACCACTTCAAAACCATCGGCATTGACAAAATCACCATCAGTCAATTGCAAAAGGCAGCTTTACTTAGAACAGCTTACATCCTGTGACCAATACCTTTAACACCATCTACAAAGGACATCTGTCTATCCCAGGTCCATGGGAAGGGCTTGATAGGTGGAAAAAAATGTCAAATCCAGTCTAAACTTCTGATTGACTATGCAACCAACCATAATAATAATATAAATGGGCTAAGGACTTAGGACTGTTGACTCACCAACCAGGGCCAGCAGAAGCATGACTGTTAGAAGAAAAGTTTCTTACTTTACAAATCAAATCCAACGAAACCTATCTGATAATGAATGATCCAGCAAAAGGGGCAGATCAGGCAACTATAGGGCAATTGCCTGCTTACCAACAACCTTCAAATTGTTAACTGGTGTGATAGCTGAGGTAGTCCAACACCAGCTAGTTGAAAACAAGCTGTTTCCATATGAGCAGAAAGAAAACTTCATAGGTGGGGTGTGCACTTATCTTCATAACAGACTGGCTGAATGGTAGGCATAGCAATAGCAATAGCAGTTAGCAGTTAGACTTATATACCGCTTCATAGTGCTTTTACAGCCCTCTCTAAGCGGTTCACAGAGTCAGCATATTGCCCTCAACAATCTGGGTCCTCATTTTACCCACCTCGGAAGGATGGAAGGCTGAGTCAACCTTGAGCCGGTGAGATTTGAACCGCCGAACTGCAGCTAGCAGTCAGCTGAAGTAGCCTGCAGTGCTTCACTCTAACCACTGCGCCACCTCGGTTCTAGCACTTAGCACTTAGACTTATATACTGATTCACAGTGCTTTACAGCCTTCTCTAAGTGGTTTACAGAGTCAGCATATTGCCCCCAACAATTTGGGTCCTCATTTTACTGACCTCGGAAGGATGGAAGGATGAGTCAACCTTGAGCCGGTCAGGATTGAACTGCTGACTGTGGGCAGAGTTAGCCTGCAGTACTGCATTCTAACCACTGTGCCACCGCACTCAGTGAGCTATTATTCATTCACCTCTTTCAAGGTCATCTGCAGCCTTCCTGACCACACCTGTTTCCATAAAATTCCATGAGAAGACATTCCAGAGGAGTTCCTCCTATGGGGCATTTTCAGTTCAGGAAATGCAATCAGTCAGAAGGCTGCAGAGAAATGAATCTATGGGCAATAAAACCACAACAGGCAGTGTTAGCACCTTCCAGAACCTTGCAAAAACAAACTCAACAGAAGAAATGTGAAAGAAATTCAAAAAGCATCCTGAGAATGTGGTGGAAAAAGAAAACTTTTAGCAGAAAGAAAAGTGGAGGGAGGTTGGAAATCAGATACACCAAGAATATTAATATTCTTTATTAGGGATCCGAACATACTTTGAAAATGATTCAGGAATGGCTTAGGGCTCATAGATATTCTGAATTAAACACAAGATACGATCACATACTTTCTGTGTTTGTGTAATTGAATCAAAGCAAAGTTAACTTTCAGAATTCCTCCTAATCTTAAGTATTTCCTTGATGCTTTTCAAAGACCCAGATCTATTGTTGAATCTATTTGCAGGCATGGATGCCACAGTAAGTGCCAATGATGTGCTCAGAGCAGTCGGTTTCCCCTTTGGAGACCCAAAGGCTCAGCAGCTCTGCATCCCACCTCCAAGCTCAAACGGTGAGGACATCCTAATTTGAAACATGAGTCAACTTTCCGTTGCAATTGAAAATGCTTCATGATGAGTTTGAGTTCCCTCAGGGTGCTTCCTAGCAGTATGTTTGCTCCTATTACTGTTGTGGCTTTTGAAGCAAAAAAATGTTCAGGTTCTCAGATTTTTTTATTGAATTAATTTAAACCAGAAACTTATCTTTATTTCAAACCAAAAATGGTTGATGATAATGGTATTAATCATGGGATCTCTGGCATCTTGAGAAAATGCTTGTTTTATTTAATATGTGCCTCACTTCTCACATTCAAGGCAACCTAAATAATTAAAAACATAATACTGAAGCTTACAATCTGTATTTTATCAATACCAAAGAATCGAGAACTAAGAAGTATTTTTAAATCCTCTCCCCCAGAGATTAGACTGGCTCCCAGCTTTATTTTCACCAACCTTTGTAAAAGTTTTTGTAAGACCTTAAGGATGTGGCCGTGCCCCACCCAGCCCAGGATCTGGATCTGTTGTGTAGTACCAAATAGTCCTTGACTTACAACCACAGTTCATAATAAGTTTAGCATAGTTGTTCAGTGAATCGCTGTAGTACTTAAATTAGTATCAGGGTTGTTAAGTGAATCTGGCTTCCCCATTGACTTTGCTTGTCAGAAGGTCGCAAAAGTTAAACACATGACCTCAGGAGACTGCAACCGTCATAAATATGAATCAGTTGCCAAGCAGCTGAATTTTGATAATCTGACCATGGGGATGCTGCAGTGGTCATAAGTGTGAAAAATGGTCAGAAGTAACTTTTTTCAATGCCATTGTATCTTCAAATGGTTAGTAAAAGAACTATTGTTAGTCAAGGACTATCTGTAGATGTAATAGTTGTGCTGAGTGTAGATTCCTCAGCTTTGAATTTTGTTTATTGGTTTGTTTGTTTTTTGTATGACTTTAAGGGTTCAAAGACTGTATTTTGTTCTTTTTGTCATTTGTAATTCCTCCAAGCTGTCCAGAGTCAGGCAACTGAGATGGGCAGTTATTCCATTAATGGAGAGTTTGGGGGCCAAGCACAGGTCCAGTGGGAAAGTGTATGAGGTACTTGGAGACAATTCAGCAGAAGAGCCTTTCCTATATGCCAGAAAGGTAAACTTTCAAAAAGGGTTCTCCTGCCAATCTTAGACAAATTCCTAACAGAATAGATCCTCTTGATTTTAAATTTGGCTTAAAATGCACTGAAATGGATAGCAGTTTCTAGTTCAGCACAGTGCAGCCCTTCTCAGCAGAGTTTTGTGAGTAAAACTTTCACCCACCATATGGCACATTCTTGATAATTTGGGGGAACATTTTGATCGGAAAGATGTTTCTGAGTTTAATATGGTACATTTTTCAGGATTGAGGTGCGTTAGAGGTGACAAACGGCCTGCGTATGTCAATTCTAATCCTAATTGCATTGCCTGCTGCAGTCAATTAAGGAAAAAAAAAACAGATACAAGAAACACAATTAAACACAATTATAAGATTATGAGGATTGTGTTATTCCACATTTTTTGTAAACAGTTAAAAGTTGTGCGGGTTTTGTCTTTGCTTCCACAGGGTATCCAATTTTATACACAGTGCACATCCCTTGTATAATTTTTATTCTGTAGTCATGCTGTTTTTCTCTCTCTGCAACTTTCCCTAGTAAACAATGTAAAGCAGCTTTAAAATATAGATTTTGTCTGCACCTTTCCCAAATATTGATTTTGTACTCAATCCTTCCCAAATGTATATTGCATTTTGCACACACAGTTCCAGAAAATTAATGAAAGATGTCAGGAATGTTAACATAAACATATGTATGCTGTATTTCTTTTATATCCTTAATTGTATGTATGGTCAAGTTTGCAAATTAGTCTCAATGCTTTCCAGTTTGAGGCAATGGCTGAAGTGTATTGTGACCACATTTTACTCCTCTCTTTTGACAACTCCATCCTTAACTCTGGGAGGGCTGGACACTGGTTAGGCAATGAGGACAGGCATGCTAGTCCAACCTTGATTTTGTCCAAGCAGAAATACTTCATAGATTCAGAGTGTAGACATTGGTCATGCTCAATAAACGCTCATTAATAGCATGTAAACTCTATTAAAAACCTGAATATGATGAGGCATCAAGCTAGAAACTAGGAGGCTGAATTCTAGGCAAGAAAACTGTCTGGGTGACTTTGGGCCAGTCACTCTCATTCAGTTTAATCCACCTCACAGAATTGCTGTTGCAGGGAAAACAGGAAGAGGAATGATATTAAGTATATAAGTACTATATTAAGTACTATAATTTGTAAATGCTTTGTTTCATGAAACAATTGGTACCCAGTTTAAATTATACCTAGATCAATACATATAGATATAGACATATACACACACACACACACATGTATCGTAAGCGCTTGTCAAAGATCTTAAACTGTTTAAAAGGTAGAACCGGCGATCAAGGTTCTTATATGACAATTATACCCATTGCTTGAACATACAGAAGATGATGAGGACGGAGATGGTGTAAGAAGTTATATTGGGACTAGAAATTTAGAAGATTAGAAATGTGCATTGCAAACAACTTAGGCACTCAAAGAAAACTCTCACGAAGGAAGGCAAATATACATGTCCCAGGATAATGTTGCAGGATCCAATTTGGGTCGGTCACCGGGAGACTGTGAATTCTAGTTCCACTTATGGATGAAAGAAGACTCTGTATAAAGAATGGAGCCAGAGAGATGAGCTATTGAGAAATGACTGACTGTAGTGATAAGAAAGGCAATGGATATTTGTGGCTTCTCCATCTCCATCTCTTTCCAAACTTGTTCTGTTCTTGTATGTAGGCAATCTTCAACTGAGAAAGAAGAAGTCCTATTTTAGCTTTCAAAATGTTGCTGCAATAGTTATAGTAAAAACTCTATTCCTGGATTCTGGTGAAATTCTTTTCTTAGAGAGCTTCCTCTTTCCTGCTCCATCTCTTTCTTGGGGATCTTCCATCACACTGATCCTCTCCTCTCTATCTGAACTCTGGCACAATTTTAGATCTACAGCTGTAGGTTTTCCACCTAAAAACTTAGATACTAGTAAGCAGTCTGGGTATTAATCTCATTAATCAAACGCACAATGCACAAGGCGAATGATTAGGAAATTGTTAGTGGAATACTGAACAAACAGTGATGAAAGATAGAACAGTCATCTTATCAGGAGAGTAAAATGACCTAGTTTATATAGCCAAGTGTGGGTTTAGAAAGAATTGAATCCGTTATGAATTAGACGCCGAGGCTCCCATTCGCTCCTACTGATATTAGTTGCCTAGCATTTCCCTGTTGTTATGATGTTATTATGAATCCTACAATATGATTAATAGAAAAGAACAAACAGTGGCCTCCTGTGAAAGGCACAGAAACATTTCTAAGGGTAGAGCGAGTTTGCAAAGTTTGTTCTTCTTCTTCCTCCTCCTCCTCCTCTCCTCATTAAAGGTTCCAGCCTGTACAAAAGAAAGCAGTGTAAGTTCAGAGACCTGCCCTATCTTTTGCCAGCAGGATAAATTGTGTTTAAAGATAATCACCTAAGTACCAATAAGCAGTGCTGCAAAACAGGGGATTTCTTGCAAACCATGTCTGTACTTTATTTCAGGCCTGAGTCACTCTGCTGGGGGTGGAGGGGCCCTGCAGATCACATGGCCACTTCCCAGTATTCAATCAATCAGTCAGAAGGGACCTTGGAAATCTTCTAGTCCAACCCCCTGCTCAAGAAGGAGACCCTATACCATTTCAGACAGGTGGCTGTCCAGTCTCTTCTTAAAAACCTCCAGTGAAGGTATGAAGCACATACAACTTCTGGAGACAAGCTGTTCCATTGGTTAAGTTTCTCTTTAACTCCAGGTTGCTTCTCTCCTTTATTAGTTGACATCCATTGTTTCTCGTCTTGCCTTCTGGTGCTTTGGAAAATAAGTTGACTGCCTCTTCTTTGTGGCAGCCCCTCAAATACTGGAATATTGCTATCATGTCAGTAATCAATAGCTGCAGCAATTTGGGGGTACCTTCCTGGAAGATGGTGTGAAACTGTTGTAGGTTGCTTTGAAGCAAACATTAAGAAAAAATTCTGGGGTTGATTCAGCTTCATCAGCCCATGCAACAATATCCTGGAAGATATATCAGGTTCAACCCAGTCCTATTTCTCTTATTATTGTTGGCAGTCTGAACTTAAGAAATAGGGACTGTATAAAAGGACCAAGCTGGACCTCCCAAATGAGCAGACCAAATGTGACCCGGTATCAATTTTAATTCACACTAAATCAAATATCACATTACAGGTAGTCCTCGATGTATAACCACAACTGAGCCCAAAATTTCCATTGTAAACGAGACAGTTGTTAAGTGAGTTTTGCCCCATTTTTATCACCTTTCTTGCTACATTTGTTAAGTGATCCACTGGAGTTGTTAAGTTAGTGACATGGTTGTAAAGTGACATCTGGCTTCCCCGTTGACTTTGCTTGTCAGAAAGTCGCTGACTCTGGGACACTGCAACCATCATAAATATGAGTCAGTTGCCAAGCATCTGAATTTTGCCCATGTGCCCATGTGGCCATGGGGATGCTGCAATCATCGTAAGTGTGGAAAAATGGTCCTAAGTCACTTTTTTTCAGTGCCGTTGTAACTTCGAATGGTCACTAAATAAATGGTTATAAGTCAAGGACTACCTGTATTCGAACTTGCACTAATTGTCATCTACCTGAACAGCCATAGATGACAAGATGTAGATGAAATCCGTGGTCTTTGTGTCTGACTTTTAAGGGCTGTCTACTTAGCTATCGAACACCTAGATACGAAGATTGAAAGAGGCTAAATTCACACCCATCCTTCTACTCTGTGTTTTGACTGTGAGATGGGTTGCCACGGAAGGACCAATTTTATATTGGTTTTCCAAATAGCATGACGTAAGTGTATATAGAATAGAATAGAATAGAATAGAATAGAATAGAATAGAATAGAATAGAATAGAATAGAATAGAATAGAATAGAATAGA
>QLTV01002260.1:3220844-3231871 GCA_003457575.1 Thermophis baileyi
CCTCTCCCACAGAATGCAAATGACCAGCTGTCTGCAAGGAGTATAAGTCCTTCCATTCCTCACCATCCAGTCAAAGCTTCTTGGATGAGAAGTAAAACGTCTTCAAAGAAAACAAGAAAGTCCAGTTGCCTCCTGAAAAAGCACCTTTGGGATGTCCTGGAGCAGTAGTTCTTAAGGAATTACCTTAAAGTGACCAGGGCTGCTGCGAGTGACATGCAGAAAACTGCCATTTCGGAAGGGAAAAAAGCAGCACCTGCCAAATTTTCAATTATCTGTATTTTTTATTTTTTTTGCATTGTGGTGTTTTTATCTCTTGGACACGGCTATTACACATGGAATTATTTCTCCATCAATGAAGCTGGTCCGATCAATCTTTGCAAGGATGTATCTTCTTTTCTCCTATACATAATATGATACTGGAACTATTGACTTGCTTTACCTGGTAACTGAAGGATATTCTGGGCATAAGTAGCTGGAAGTCAACATAAATTGTTATTTTATGCTGATGATACCATCATCATCATTTTAGCCATTGTCTATCCACAGCAGGATGAAGGCCCCTTTCGCTTGTTTCCAACCTATACGGACCTGAGCTTTCTTTTGTCAATTGGGCCCGCAATACTTGCTGATGTTGTCGATCCATCTTGTTCTAGGTCTCTTTTGTGGATGCTTTTTATCAACTGGGATCCATTCTATGACTGCCTTGGTTCACCTGCCATCAGTTCTTCTTGCTATGTGACCAGCCCATTTCCATTTCGATTCTTTTACTCTCTTGATGATATTGTATATTTTTTGTTTGTTCTCTAATCCATGTGCAGGTCTTTCTATCTTGTCTTGTAATGCTGAGCATGTATCTTTCCATGGCTCTTTGCGCCACTCATAGCTTTTGTGATGATATACCATGTATTATTGATCATTTAAGAATATTCTATACCATCTTATTGATATGGAATAATTAATTTGAAAAAATGCAAGGTTCCTCAAATGTAGTTCTCCCTTGTACTTTCTAGAAATTCTAATATATCCATGGTAATCTGTAAAAATTGTTTTTTTACTTGTCTTTGAGTTCTTTTAAATATTTTAAATATTTTTGAATAGTCAGCCCAGGGAAAATATATTTATATTTATATTTCTGATTGTTTATCTCCAATGAATATTTATATAAACAGAAGGTTAAAAACCTTGGTGACATATGGGGAGAGATTCATTTTATAAGAATGAATTATCTATTGTTTGTCTGTTTGTCTATCGATTTATCGGTCTCTCAGCTTATTGGTCTGAATTATTACAAAAGGAATTCCAGAAATGAATGTCAATGTATCTAATAAAATATGCTGTTCTTTTACTATTAAATGTACACTTCTTATTGTATACTGCTCTGAGCTGCTCAGAGTAGAATGGCATAGAAATGTCAGTAATTAAATAAAAATAGATCACCTTTGGTTTAACAATTCTCATTTTCAACATCTAAAATTCCCGAATGACTATTAAAATTGGAATTACAGTATTTTTACAGACAACGAAAGAATATTATCAAGATGGATATAAAATTGGATTATTTGCAAGGATTTTGTAATACAGGGTTGGAATACCCTACATAAACAGTTCAGTAGTTAAGAATCTTCAATAATGTTAAGAATGCTTTTGATGACCTTAAGATGAGACTAATTCAAGACAAGTTTCCCTCCATGTTTATTGGTTATGTCAAAGAAAGTTGAGATTGGCTGTCAACTTAATTACCGTATTTTTCGGAGTATAAGACGCACCTTAGTTTTGGGGAAGGAAAACAAGGAAAAAAATCTGCCTCTGCCTCCCAGCAATTTGCCTCCCAGCAAACAGCAAACAGTACAGATGATATACACTGTTTGCTGTGTATTTCTGTGCATGTGTGCCTGACCCATAGAAATAGCAAAGAATTGGAGAAATGTACATTATGGCAGTATATTAATGCCAGAAAGTTTTCTTAAATGTAGTCACACTAACTCCTCCCAATTATTTAAATAGATCTACTCCAAACATGACTAAGTCAGGGTTTAACTCAGCTGCCTTCTCTTAATACTAAAACAGAACACTGATTTTAAAAAGCTTCTTCATTTTGTTAAATTGTCTAGAACAATAATAAAGCAGTCTTTAAAAAATAAGTCTAATAATTTGAACATTCTATAGACATTTATAGTTATTGACTTACCTCCTTGCATCCAGTTTCAGCAGTCTGATTTGCACAACAAAATAAAATGCTGCCTCTGCCTCCCAGCAAGTTGCCTCCTTGCAGTTCTAGTTTCACTTTCATTTTAGCAGGTGGGCCTGCCTGCAGCCTCTCAGCTGAGGGTCGGGAGGCTGATAATCAGTTCCTTCTGCTACTCAGGCTCTGCACTGTTTGCTGCAAGGAGGTAAATTTCTGGGAGGCAGAGGCCAAAGGGTGGGGGTGGCTGGGTGGGGCTACATTCGGTGTATAAGACACACCCAAGTTTTCACCCTCTTTTTGGGAGTAAAAAGGTGTGTCTTATACTCCGAAAAATACTGTATGTTGGGAGTATACAATGATGGAGGGGCAGTTAAATCATGGATTTAATATCCATACATTTCCCATACGGGAAGGATTAAAGATATGAATGTGGTTGTTTTAAATATAAACAATTTGGAATGTATAAATGTATGAAGGATTATGGATTTACTGAGCATGGTACATAGGAAAAAAAAATCAGAATAACAGTTGGAAGGGATCTTGTAGGTCTTCTAGTTCAACCCCCTGTTCAAGCGGAAGACCCTATACCAGTGATGGCGAAACTTTTAGGCACCGAGTGCCCAAAACTGCCGCGCAGTGATTTCCTGTCAAGTGCGCGGCCACGCAGCAATTTCCCTCTGACATTGGAAATCACTGCGCGGCAGTTAGAAACTGCCGTGCGGCGATTCCCTGTCACGTGCGCGGCCGCGCAGCTGCACAGCTTAGAGGGAACATTGATGGGCACATGTGCGCATGCACCCCACACATGCACGTGCACCCCACGCATGCACCCACGCCCAGCCCAAACTGCAAGGCGTGGGCGCATGCGTGCCCACACCCCGCACATGCACACGCGCCCCGTGCATGCGCAGCAGAGACCCGAAGACCAGCTGGCCGGTGGGAGGCGCACGCACATGCGCGGCAGAGACCCGAAACAGAGCTGGGGCGATGGCGCGCGTGCCCACAGAGAGGGTGCTGCGTGCCACCTCTGGCACGCATGCCATAGGTTCACCACCACTGCCCTATACCATTTCAGACAAATGGAATACCACATTAATAAGTTTAGGTAACAGAGAACGACTAAGATTGGCTGAAGAGAGTCCATTAGGTGCAATAATAAAATAATAAACAAATTTAAATGATTAAAGATGCCTGTCACGTGCGCGGCCGCGCAGCTGCACAGCTTAGAGGGAACATTGATGGGCACATGTGCGCATGCACCCCACACATGCACGTGCACCCCACGCATGCACCCACGCCCAGCCCAAACTGCAAGGCGTGGGCGCATGCGTGCCCACACCCCGCACATGCACACGCGCCCCGTGCATGCGCAGCAGAGACCCGAAGACCAGCTGGCCGGTGGGAGGCACACGCACATGCGCGGCAGAGACCCGAAACAGAGCTGGGGCGATGGCGCGCGTGCCCACAGAGAGGGTGCTGCGTGCCACCTCTGGCACGCATGCCATAGGTTCACCACCACTGCCCTATACCATTTCAGACAAATGGTTGTCCATTCAGTCTTGAAAGGATGACAAGTGTTGGCTCTCTGCTAATGAAATGACATTCTATCCACACAAAGGGAAGACTGATCAATCCAACTTCTTTGTTGTTGTTGTTGCAATGTCTCTGTTTATATTTTTTCCCTTTTTTGTATTTTTCTTGATTTTAAAGCAACAAAAAAAGCAACAAAAATGCATTTCTTGAAACATGCTCGGTCTTGCTTTTATAATATGAGGGCAAAAAAAATCTATTGGACTAAAGCGACAAGCAATTTAAAAGATAAAGCTTAGTCAAAATATGTCTAGAAAGCCTGCCTTTTCAGTCTAAAATCTTTTGCTCAAAAGGCAGAAGGTCAACACATATCCTTGGAGCAATTCCGCATTTAACAACAGAACCATCAATGGGAAAGTTCTTTATTGTGGCCATTCATTGAAACTTCGTCTTTTAAGTGTTAATAGTATGCTCAGTTATCTGTCACCATGATACAAATCGCTTTATAAATGAATATTCTTTTTCTGTTCCTTGTTAAGCCTCTCTGAAGAACTGGGAATATACGGTAATTAAAATATATTATAAAATATAATTGGTGATAAAGAAAGCCCTAAATTAAATGGATTTTTTTAAATTCTTTCTCTGAAGATGTTTAATCTGTTCAAGGATTGATTGAAATGGTTTATATTGTCTATATAGAAGTCTGTTTAAAACATCTGAGGAATCTCATGGACCTCTGGATTGCCAAGTCCATGAAAATGATTGTAAGCTTATTGCTTTTCTAATTTGTTTCCAAACTTCAGAATAGGGGTGTCCACTGGAAGGGGGAAGGGGCTTCCAATTGCCATAAAGGCAGTCAGGACCATATAATCAAAATTCCCAAATGCCTTGCTTTTATCAAATTTTTAGCACTGCTGAATTTCAAGACCCGTCAGAAAAGATTCAACATGATTAGCATTGGGAACAAGTCCATGAGGAAGGCTCTAGTTCATTCATCATCACTCAATTGATGTAATGCCTGTCTTTACTGATATAATTTTGGCACAATTAGAGCTATATATCACTTGTTTCTTTGAATGTTAGTCGATGGGTGCTTTATAAAACTATGTATGCTTTATTGACATAGTTGTTTTTTTTTTTGTCCAGACTGCCATTTCTTGCTTCACATTTTTAAAGAACTTTTTAAATTGTATATTTGGATCTGGCCAGAGTCTTCTGGAGTAGCTGGCTGCAATAAATTTAAATAAGCAAATAAATTCATAAATATTATTAGAGAAAATGGAAAATACAGCAGGAAGGAAAACTACCTTGAGTCTGTCTAGGCAGCTGAATAATGTACTTCCTTGAAGATAACCAGTTCTCCTTTTGCCTTCACAGAGACAAACAACAGTTCCATTGGCCCAGAGACTGGGGGCCAGGTCACTTTGGTATGCCAATTATCAACACAATTATTTCTGGCCCGCCCTGTTGGCTCTCCTTTTCCTCTGCGCTTCACAATCTTTATGTGATGCAACAAAAAGCTGCCTGCAGAAGTCAGTTCAATTAAATTAATTAAATGATTAAACTATACCTGCTTAATTTCATACTTGCTGAAGCTCTAGTACCTGTGGTATGATGTTGAAACATCAGAATAACAGAATTGGATGGGACTGTGGAAGTCTTCTACTTCCAGCCCCCTGGTCAAGCAGGAGACCCTATAACAGTGGTCCCCAGTCTTTACAGCTTAGTGGCCCAGCTGGGGGGGGGGAACCGGCATGCGTAAGCAGCAGCCCGCCATTCGCAGATGCATGTGCGCTGGGCAATTGGTTGTGCAAGTTGAGCTGTGTGCGTGCACACAGGAGCACCGACCAGGCGCTTCCACATCTCGGTAGTGGGCTGCAACCTGGGGGTTGGGGACCCCTGCCCTATACCATTCCAGACAAGCGGCTATCAAGTCTCTTCTTTGATAAAATGACTTCAGGAGAACTTTAAATAATCTCCCTTCCATAGCAAGACAGGTAAAATCAAAGTCTTGACTTGAGTTATATTTACATTATTTTTTAATCCCGAATTCTCTTTCAGAACGCTGCATCAAGAACATGGGAAGCCATCCTCCAGATAACCCAGAAAACTTAATTCCAAGAAAATGATTTTCAAGTCTCTGCTTTCAAGAATGATAAAACGTAATGGGTCTGCGAGGTTAGGTGGCTAATATCCACCGGGATAACAGAGGAGAAATGACTGAAGCAGAATAAGCTGTCTGGAATATCTATTATGGGAAAATGGATCTGGTTTTAATAAATTTAATTCACTTTAACACATGACAGAAACACTTGCAAGAATGCTGCCCTTTTTGTTAAATCCAGCATACATATCACAGCTGCAACTATCCGCTAAAAGAAGTATGTGGCCAATTGAGAGTACAATGCACAAAGGTATGAAAGTCGAAAAATCTCACTGTGTATTATTTAACTGGCTGCTTGCAGCTGCACAGATACACTGTGGAATTAAGGATTTCTATGATGATTCCTTTTAAAGACAGTGAAAGCACCAATAAAACCTTTATTTCTAAGATTTTAGGAGAGTTTGGTCTTTGACTTCCAGTGATGTATCATTGTAAGTAGTCATAAAACCCTTATGAGGTATCAGAAAGCCCTGTTTCTTTCACATCTAAAACTGATAATGCTTTATCTTTTATACATGGGCTTGCTGAATGCTTCACTTGCATTCTTCTTCTTTAGGAAATTGGAGATTTGGAAATGCATCCTCAGCTTAAACGTAACCACTGATTTGCCTTCAGAAATGATGAGGAGAAAAACTAGGCTATTAATGTGAATGCAAGAAACCCAGAGTTTAAATACTCGCTTTGTCATTAACTCTCCTTGTCAATCTATAGAAGCAATGCACTCCACTTTTCCACTTTGAGTATTTGTTCGCTTTAGCCAAATCTCAGATTTAGCTGAATTGTTTTGCAGATATTCATGATTAGCCTAAGGAACTGCTGATGTTTTCCAAAGCAGCCCAAATGCAATCAGGCTTCTGTAGTTTTGGAAGATTATGGAGGAATTCAGAAATGCAAAATAATGCATCTGCAGCAGCAGTTTCCCTCAAAATCCCAAGGAGGCGAATAAAGGAGTTATATGCTTTCAACCAAAAACTGATTTCACAGATTCCTCTCTCATTTTGCTTTCTGATCATAGCATTCTGGGGATTGAGAGTGATGATTATAGTATCTTATGACTCTTCTCACAGCTTCTGAGGATGGCTTCAGAAACAATATCACCTGCTGGCTGTTACCTATCCCAATATGGTATGTGAACTTATTTTAAGTGTCCTGAGCCTGATTCCAGTTCTCTCAACAGGTTTTCCTCAGACAAGGACCCAAGATGGTGTAGGCCATTATAACAGATGGATGCACAGGAGCATCAGATAAGTAAAAAACATATATGTGGGCAGAAGAAAGACATGCTACCTTGGTCCTGCCAGATGGCATGGTTTAATAGGCAAGATCCAGAGCAGTGGAATCGGCATTGGGTCTAAAAATATTCACATATGTTTATTGCTGGTTGGAAAAGTTTTTTAAATTCTGTTTTTGCTCTCCTTGCTAAAATAATTGCTTGTTTTTCTAAACATCCTCTCATCTTAGTGCTTTCATTTCATCAGACAACTAAGTAGGTTTGGTAATATAGTTATATAATTTTACTGCATTAATCACTTGCTTCCTCAAAGGGTAACATGACTGCTGAGATAAAGCTAGAAGCTAAAAAATGGCCTGGATCAACAACAGCCAGAAGAAATAACTGAACCAAATAGGAACATGTAATTACTCTGTGTGTGTGTGTGTGTGTGTGTGTGTGTGTGTGTGTGTGTGTGTGTTGTAATGTGTGTGTGTGTGTGTGTGTGTGTGTGTTGTAAGTGTATGATGCCTACTCTTCTCCAATATTCAATATCTTTTTTCCATGATTACTAGATTTCCTTCACAAAACTGCTGTTACTTAGGGATTTCCTTCTATACCCTTTACCTGATCTTCTTCAAGATGTCTCTTTCTAGACTAGAGAAATCTTCTCCAGCTTGCTATCTGCTTTTTCATAACTGCATCACCCCTCATGCTTGGAAAATGCACATAATGATGTTGGATGTTTATGGTATAGGATCATCTTCATCATGGTTGAGATTTCACAAATCATCACATCATTGCCTCTGAAAAATATATTCCTGATAAAGTTGCCATTTTTTGGGGGGATGCCAAGATGCTAGAAACTATCCAGGTAAAGAAGCAGGACCCCAGCTTTTATTCAAATACCTGTTCACCTGTCAGAGGAGGGACCCAAGGGGAAATTTGCCAGAGTAGAGTCATTTTACCCATCCTCTATGGCAGAGGTGTCAAACCCGTGGCCCAACGGGCCAGATGTTTCATGCGCTGGCCACGCCCACGCCCAGTTTAGCAAAGGGGAAAAAAGTCACGATACCATGACAACGTGAGCTTGACACCCCTGCTCTATGGTAAGTTTCAGTATGGTGAAAACTCGACAGCAAAGATACCTTTCCCCAGCCCACCTGCAAATGATGTCATGGAATTTTTCTTTTGCCTGAACCGAGTTTCAAAACATTTCATGTAAAAAAGAAAAAAGAAGACGAAGAAGAAGAAGAAGAAAGGACTGATTCGTTATAAAAATCACAAAGGGGAATATTTAATAGGTTAGGCTTGTGAAAACGTTGCCGGACAAACTAGACCAATTGGGGTCAGTTAAGCCTCTCTTGACACAGGATATTAGCAACATTTTCCATGGACAACGAAGAAAACTTCATCTAGTTACACCTCCAATACCTACGCAGCTTGCAATGATGCTTCCTTAAAAAAACCTCTTGATATGAAACAGCACCATGGCACTGAATTTTAGATTCCTACCCGGTAAAGGAACACACTTCTGTGCCAAAGTGATGAAAGCTTTATTTTTCTCTGTTTGTTGCATTGCTTCATCTTGATCCAAAAACTATTTGTCTGCTCTAATCTTCTTATTGCTGTGCCCCATCGATGCTAAAAGCTGCCAACAAACGCAAATGCATTACTCAAATAGAGAAGGACATTTATTTTTCTCATAGTTCTCTTTGCAGTGATCAGGGTAATTTTCGGATTCATTTGTTGGTTGCTCCTGACCCCCATTTTAAAAGCCTAATTGGTTACCTTCCAATAACTTTTATTCGTCTGCTTTGACAAGAAAATGACATGACACCGTTTGATGATTTGCATAAGCCCTCTGCAGAGGTTAGGCTGATGTCAAGACTTTCTCTACCTGTTGTATTTCAACTATGCAGACTACAATTGCACTTATTCTCAGTCAACATAACCAGGAATTATGTGGGGCTCTTCTCAGGCTCATATGTAATTGCATTCACCTTACCTCAAAGCCTTGGTTTGCTAATCCACAATTGGCTGATTCATAAAATATGTTAAACCATAAACCAACTACGTATAAGACCAACTACTTTGGCTGTGGAGATCAAGTAGACTGGTCCTGTCCTAGCTCTCTGGAGGCCAGGTAGAACAATCCTTGCATTGGCTACTGGAGGGTGAGCAGCTGTGGTCAAGCTGGCAGGAAGTCAGAAGTCACTTCTGCTCCCACAGTTTTGTTGCCTATGGTCATTCTGTTTCTCTGTTTAGGAAAGGAAATAGCCAGGGGTGGGCTTCAAAAATTTCAGCAATGGGTTCTCTGCCTGGTTGCTGGGTGGGCGTGGCCATGGTGGGCGTGGCCTAGTTGGCCTCCTGCACCACAGCGGGGGGGCATTGTTGCCTTCCCCAGGCTCCCGAGGCTTTCCTCGAGCCTCTGGGACGGCGAAAACTGCCTCCCCCGGGCTCCAGAGGCCCTCCGGAGGCTGGAAACGGGCATTTCCAGCCTTCTGGAACTTAGCAATAGCAATAGCAATAGCACTTAGACTTACCGGTATATACCGCTTCATAGTGCTTTACAGCCCTCTCTAAGCGGTTTACAGAGTCAGCATATTGCCCCCAACAATCTGGGTCCTCATTTTACCCACCTCGGAAGGATGGAAGGCTGAGTCAACCTTGAGCCTGGTGAGATTCGATCTGCCAAACTGCTGGCAGCCGGTGATCAGCAGACGTAGCCTGCAGTACTGCACTCTAACCACTGCGCCACCGCGGCTCAACTTCCAGGTGGCCTGTTTTTCCCCCTCTCCAAGCCTGCACTTACCTCGCATCCAAAACAGGCCACGTGGAGACTCCTGGGAAGGGCGGGGTGGGATGGGAGGAGCCAGCCAGGGGTGCGATTTGGAGGTTCTCCAAACTGGGCAGAAGGTTAGAACTTACCTGCATCCAAAACGGGCTGCGTGGAGACTCCAGGGAGGGGTGGGGTGGGGTGGGCAGGGCCAGCCAGGGTTGGGATTTGCAGGTTCTCCGAACTGGCCATAACGTTAGCTACGGGTTCTCCTGAACCCGGGAGAACCCGTAGCAGCCCACCCATGGAAATAGCTCTCAAATAATGATCCAATGGGTCAGAGGTTGTCTACTTCCAAGTACAGTGTTGCTATCATAGTTGTCCAGACATGGTCAATTGCACTGTGCATTGCAACCACGTGAATGGTATACTAGAGTTAAGATGCAAGTACAAAAGGCTGAGGCTTGGGAAATCATGACATTTTGTCACTTTTTTTATTTTATTTATTTACATAATAAATAACTTTATTATTTATACAAATAATTCAAGGCAGTGGACATATCCAACACACCTTCCTTCTCCTATTTTCCCCATAAGAACCCTGTGAGATGGGTTCAGCTCAGGGGTGGGTTCCAATTTTTTTTACTACCACTCTGTGGGCATGGCTTAATTTTGTGGGCATGGCTTAATTTTGTGGATGTGGCTTAATTTTGTGGGAGTGGCTTGACGGTCATGTGACTGGGTGGGAGTGGCTTGATGGTCATGTGACCAGGTGGGAGCGGCTTGATGGTCATGTGACCGGGTGGGAATGGCTTGGCAGTCATGTGACTGGGTGGGGGTGGCTTGGTGATCATGTGACTGGGTGGGCTTGGCCAACTTGACATCACTCATGTCAAGGGTTAGGGTTAGGGGTCGGGTGCCTGGCCTCTCCTCGCCACAAAGGCCTCAACGAGATACAATTTCCCTATTTACTACTACTGAACATCCAAAATATACTATTTAATCCTATGTATATATGCCATATGTGTACATACATATTACACACAGGCTCACAAAAATATACATTATCTACTATATATACTGTATGTGTATGTACACACACACATACACACACACAGAGGGGGGGGAGGGAGGTCCTTTTATGTGTACATTTAAAGTA
>QLTV01002260.1:3236241-3258127 GCA_003457575.1 Thermophis baileyi
GAGGAGTTACAAATATGATAATAGGGTCTATGAACAATATTTGGAAACGGTTCTATACATTTCAGATCTTTAGATGGACAATGTTGGTATTTGCCACGGCTAGATAATTTCTATACCCACACGAGATACATCACACTCTAACATCTGCTAGGCAGGAGAACTAGACAAATGGTTACTGCAGAAATACATTCCGCTGCCTATGGGTTGGACCCGTGCCTCAAATGCACTTTCAAGCACCTTTGTGTGAGGAGTTGGATCCAAGAGTTAGTCAATGCCTCATTAGGGGAAGGTGCACTGCTGACCACCTTGAAATAGGTGCTTTGACTTTCTCAAAATCCAACCATGCTTGACAAAATCAACTTTCTGGGTTTATCCCCAACTTTCCCTTTCTGGACTTCAACTGCAGAGTGCCTTAGAGAAAGCTGGTTGCCTAGAGCCAGGAGCACTACTACTCAGGTGACCTTGAGGACACAGATAAACCTCCAAGTGCTTCAACGACCCTCTAAAAGGATGCAAATGACCAGCTGTCTGCAAGGAATATAAATCCTTCCATTCCCCACTATCCTGTCAGAGCTTAAGAAGCTTCTTGGATGAGAAGCGAAACGTCTTCAAAAGAAAAAAATAAGGAAGTCCAGTTGCCTCCTGAAAAAGCACCTTTGAGACTGTTTGCTTAGACTTCTTTCAGTCAAGGTTCAGACATAAATAGGGATGGAAACCATGTTGGTGACTCTGGTGGGTTACCTTCAGCAAGATCAAGCTCTCCTGGTCTTTCTGGATCTCTCAGGGGTTTTTAATAACATAGTATCCTTTTGTACCACAAGTAAGATTGGGAATGGGGGCACCACCTTGCAGTGATTCTGTTCCTCCTTGAGGGGGTCAGTTGCACTCAGTGGTAGTTGAAGAAATGAGATCAGCCTAGGGGTTGCTCTCTTATAGGATGCTACAAAGTTTAGCTTTCTCTCTTCTGTAGTGATGTCCTATAGTTGATTCTTTTTTTAATAAAGTTTTTTTATTAAACATACAGTTAAAAACATTGGACATAATGCAACTTCAAACCTTTCCAAAAAGTTTTACCTAACAACAACTACAATTCATATTCGCTAATTAAATATGTACAATCGATCACAATTCAAACACAAAAATCCCTTCGTCTACAAAAGTTACATTTAATACCAATACAATTCCTACGTATCATATAATATTAACATAATAAATTTTCAATTCTCAACTTATCAATATTTCTCTATCCCGACATTTCCTCCTCATTTCCAACCACTGATACATTTTATTCCAGATTTCGTAATATTCCATCTCACCCTTGTCTTTGAGTTCTAAAGTTAGCCTGTCCATTTCTGCGCAAGTCAGTATCTTGTTTGCTAGATCCTATAGTTGATTCTTGATAGTTGTTCTAATGATTATGCTTCTTTTTCTATCAAAACCATTGACGGACACTATGGAATGCGGCAGTATACAAAAATGTAAAGTGAAAAAAAATCTCATGAATAAGTAACAATATACATTAAGGAAGTGCATAATGAATTAGAGGGGACATTTAAAAACTTACTTCATTTTAGACAATTTAATATAATTAAAAGGCACCTCTGCTCTTATACTTTCAGTATGATAGCAAATACAGTTCCCATTGGCCAAGAGGAAAAATTCAGATTAATATTAATTTTAAAAAAATTAATAGGAGTCCTACCAGCTTATGTAATTATATTACTCAGCACTACCCTATTTAGAATTGTATGAAATACTGAAGTGTATTCTCCGGTGGATATTCAATTTCAAAATTAGCTCCAGCTAAGTGAACAATCTATGTTTGCCTTCAACTGTTCTTGCCAGTGGGTGTTTAGACAGCAAAATTACTGATAAATAAAAGGAGCTTTCATTTCTCTTAGCAAGGATATAATCTTTAATCTCCCACTGTTGCTTAACTACAACTCCCAGCATACATCACACATAGGAATACTGGCTAGAATTGCTGGAAATTGGAGTTCAATGGTATCTAAAAGATCACACATTTATTATCTCAAATGTATCTAGTTGAAAGTACTAAGGCATTCTTGCTCACTCCCAATACTTTGGATTCAGACTTTCATAATACCCAGCCAATACATGTAGTCCTCGACTTACGACCACAATTGAGTCCAAAATTTATGTTTCTAAGTGAGAAATGTTTAAGTGAGTTTTGCCCCATTTTGCAACTTTTCTTGTCACATTTGTTAATTGAATCACTGCAGTTGTTAAATTAGTAACATGGTTGTTAAGTGAAGCTGGTTCTCCATTGACTTTGCTTGTCAGAAGATTGCAAAAGTTGATTACGTGACCCCGGAATATTGCAACCATCATAAATGTCAGTTGTCAAGCATCCTTATATAAATCACATGACCATGGGGATGCTCCAATGGTCGTAAGTGTGAAAAACAGTCATAAGTCACTTTTTTCAGTGCTGTTGTAACTTCGAACGGTCACTAAATGAACTGTTGTAAGTCGAGGACTGCCTGTATAGCCTTTCTTTAAGGAAGATTGAATCTGTGGTACAAAACATCTGATGGAGACAAGGTTGATTTCGCCCGAGTTAGACATTTTCAAGAAGTATTACTTGAGGAAATCAATACCACGCTGTATTTGGGGAAATATTCTGAACTCTGCCCAATGACATCATGGAAAAATGGGATGTGAATAATACCCATAAGACGATAGTAGCCTTGAAACTTTAATCTCCTTCTTCTTATACATAACAGATGTCGGCTTAGACAAGCTGATAAATTCTACAATGGCTGCAGAAAACCAGGTGAATACATTCCTTTTCCTCAGGAACACCATGAAATTGGGAGTCTTGTGCCAAAAACACATATTGTCCAAACATTAAAACTGTGCATTGATGTACAAAGCAGAGCATGATATGCTAAGGAAGGAAGCGGGGAAAAAAAACAGAGGGGAAAAAAAAATCTCTGAAGGTTTGAGATGATAAATGGGATCTGGAGAAGAGAAACAGTTATATATGCCCATTACTAAATAAAAGGGATTCAATATGAGGCTTTTGTTAGAAATTAGACTGATCTGTCAGATCACTTCCCTTTTCCTTTTTTCATCTATTTGCCATTTTCCATTTACGGAAAGTTTGGAAAGTGAACTTAGCCTTTTTTTTAATAGTCTAGATTTTCTAAATGCAGGATCTCAGACTGCATAAGCAGCATTAGAACAAGACCAGAATACCTCAGGTTCAAACTGCCACACAACCACGTGTGACTTCTTTGTATCTCTCTGACTCTCCCTTAATTTAACCTAGCTAACCAGAGTGTTGTTGTGTGGGCAAAACATATTTCTGTATGTTGGGTGGGGGGGGGAACAGGATGAATCCAATCCAAATGGCAACATCCAATGAATAAACTAATCAAAAATACAAAACTGAATGCCTCTTTCTGAATATTTTGGAGAGCATTTTAAGATCATGACTGACTTAAAAATCCACAGATTATTGAAGTAATAAATTGGCCATTCCTTCGCATTTACATTGTTTGTAATACTTAGGCTGAACTGGAGTCAGTTTTATATTTTTTTTTACACACACACACACACACACACACACACACACACACACGTCAGACATTTTGCATAAGAATGTTGTAAAGTGTTTAAACAAGAGTCCTTTTGGCTCAGAAAAATGCTGCGTGTCGCCTTTGAGCTTCGACTTAACTCATTGCTGGTTTATAAACTGGGCCATATTACATGAAGGATTGCTTCCCCCCCCATGAAATGTATTTAATATTTGAAAAAAGTGAGACATTTATTTAACACTTAAACTTGTTAGGGATTGTCCTTGAAATGGCAAAACCTTTGAGAGAAGAAGACCAGGTGCAAATCGGTTCAGGTTAACATCTGGAGGCTTTCTGCGTTAGCACTTGAGCCTTTCCATCATGTTTCAGAATAGATTTGAGATCTATAGCAGATCTGTGCTGCCATTTGCAGGCCTAGAACCATGGGTGTGTGTATGCTTTTGGTAGACGGGAGCAGGGGCTTTCCAACTTTTTTAGGCTGTGGAAAGAGGAGGAGGAGGAGGAAGAACAGAAGAAGGAGGAGGAAGAAGCGGAGGAGGAGGAAGAGCAGGAGGAGGAAGAGGAGGAAAAGCAGAAGAATGAGGAAGAGGAGGAGAAGAAGAAGGAAGAGCAGAAGGAGGAGGAAGAGGAAGAGCAGGAAGAGCAGATATATACAACAGCATCCCAAGAGTTGAGAAGTACTGGTAAGAGAAGATTGCCTGTAAAAATGTACAGTAAGAGGACCCAGAGGATCCTTTAAAAAACAACAACAACCCTCCCATGCCAATCAGACCATCCCATATAGGCTGCATATATATGACAGACAATCCTATAACAATGCCAGTAATTCAATTCAAACCTTTATTGTCAGAGTACAACATGTGTACAATGAGATTGGCTGAGCCTCCCTTTGTGCAACCCCCCAACACAATACAACTCACAGTGAAAGACAGAAAATCCCTAGCCCAGTGAATCCTACTAACAAACAAACACCCAGTCCTATTGCACTATGTGAACGTATTGCACGTCGTGCCGGCCCCGCAAATATTGAAGATTTCAAAGGAAAAAAATATTTTTCTGCTATACAGTAGGAAAAACTAGCTGATACCCGTGCTTCGCTACGAAACTATGTGATGGGGCTTGATAAATTGACAGTTAAAGCTTGAAAATTAATGAGAAGTTAAAAAGGGGACTGTATTATTTCGTTAGAGATGGTAAGCTAAGTTTCTGTTACAGATGAAGACATTATTGTAAGTGTAACAACAATGAAATAGATGGGTTTAAGCCCTTTAATCCCAGCAGCAACCGTGGCTGTTTTGTCTATGTAGCCAGGCTAATAAGTTGCATAGCATAGACTTTCAATTCGTCCCACAGATGAATTGCTCAGGACCTCCCTGTAAACAACATTCCTGGTTTTGCTGTCTGCCTGGAGGCTGACCAGGCTATCAGGTGAACTGACTCTGGAGCATGCCACATAGAACTGGCCAGGGGAGAAACAGGCAGCTTACCTTACTTGTGTTTTCCTAATAGCATCTGTAAATCTTTTCCTGCGTTTTCCCCCTCTTTTCCCTTTAACTGGTGTTACAATAGAAGGAACAGATTTGTCTGAACTGAGGAGGTCAGTGTAAGAAATTATTTGGGGCTGGGACACTATGCAGGAGAAATTCGGTTCCCAATCCGTTGGCTCAGTGGTGGTCGGTGATTGAAACTCATAAGGTAATATCTCTCCCACCGCCTTGAGTTCGGAAGCGTAGTAAAGCTGCTTGCTGCTGTGAAAGCAAAAGCGAAACTGAAACTCCTCTGCTTGTGTTTTGCATTTGGATCAGATTTCTTTTCAGGTGGGGAGGGGGGGAGTAGAACTCCTTAGCATCAGAGCTTGTTAATATTAATATAAGAAATACTCATGCTACGATGGTCATTTTGAAAAATCCTTTCTTAGTGAGCTCCTAGAAGCCAAGAGGAACATACATGGCAAATTTCAAGTTTGTAGGCTTTACAGTTCTGGAGATTTTGTGATTAATGCATGAGTGGTTTTCGCTTTTATATATATAGATAAGGGAGAACTGCATGTTTCAGAATTTTCATTGTTTTACATAATACAGAAAATCAGATGGGCTGGCATCCAATATGCTACGGAGGAAGAGCTGAAGGTTTTTCAGAATGTTAATGGGGATTATAATGTGGCTAATCAAAGTTTTCATGATGTCTAGCTGTTAGGAGTTGACATCAATTTGATATTAATCAATCAATCAATCAGCCAGGTGCCATCAAGGGCATTATACAATTGTTATCCTAATTTAGCCACCTAACATATTTCTGTCTCTATAGTACAAACCCAAGATGACTATTAAATTGTAAGACTCTATTGAGTTGAGCTGAACTCTTGGGAACTAAACAACTTTTTTTGGTAACAAGACAGAAATAATTTGCTTTCTTTTGTGATTTTTTAAAATATCCCATATAAACAAGAGTAGATTCCCTGTTGATGTATATAATGTATGCATTAACAAGGCTTACTCTGCTTACCTTTTGAATGAGGCAATGTTAGTTAGTTGCTGCCAATTGCTATTATGAGATGGCCTAAATTCTAGGATTGGGTAAATAACACTGTTAGTACTTAGGATTAGCGTGATGTATGACTAAGCTTTGAACTGAGACTGTGGAGATGGAAATTCAAGTCCATCCTCAGCTCTGGAAGTTCACAGGTGACTGGGTCACTCACCGTCTGTTAGATCCAACTCAGAGGTGGAGAATTAAATGATGACTGACCGCTTATATTACTCATCTTGTAATCCTGTAGGGAAGGTGACATAGAACTCTAATAATTACATGAATGACCACAATTTCTGCTGTTTTTTCACTGAGTACCAGTTTGACAAATTCCTCCTAGCATCTGTCAGCCATTAATATCTTCCAGGTTCAGTTAGAACACATGTTGTGGATTTGTCCATAATAAATTGTACAGATACTAAAAATACTACAAAAGTCTTTGAAACATACCTCTGATTCTAGATAAAGCATAGAGAACGTATAGCATTTCTCTCAGACAATGTCTCTGTAATAGTGATCAAATCAGTAGAGTTTTAAGGCTTTTATAGAAGATATCGGGAGAAATTTTATGGTGTTGGTTGTACATGCTGTTTTGAATATACATCAGCATATATGGGACAGTAGAATTTTCTTTCACTCCACATGATTTTTGCTATTGCTTTATTATCATTTTGGGGGGGGGGGAATCCAAAAGAACTTCTCAAAGACATTTGATTTTATAATAATTTTCTGACTGCCTCAGATTTCGGTTGGCAGAGAAAAAAAGAAGCTGGTGAACCTTCCCATTCATACAAAATTCTTGATGTAAAAATTTTGAATATGAACCTCTACCATCTTTCACAGAAAAATCTGAGTCAAAATCCAAAGCCTTAAATATGAAACATTAACTCCTTGAGAAACTCTGTTTCAATTAATTCCTTGTTCAACAGAAAGACTCCCTAGCCACCCTGATCATTCTTATTATTGTGGCCCGCAAGTGACCAGTGCAGCTGGTTGCGGACTCCGACAACGAAGAGGCTCTTGTGGTGATGCGCCAGCGGCCTGTGCAGCTGGTACCTGAGTCGGACAGTGAGGAGGTTGGTGGGGACTTGGTGCCAGAGGCGGAGATTCAGCCAGGGCCTTCAGTACCTCCAGAAGCTCCCATCAGTGACGAGGAAGAAGAGGAGGAGCCTATTCTTAATGCACGGGCACGCAGAGCTGCTAAGAGGCAAGAATGGTTACTCAGGAGGAGGTCTCCTCGGGAGTAAGGCTTTGGTAACTGGCCATGCCCTTAGCCTATTTAAGTAGTGACCACAACCAGGAAGTGAGCAGGAAACAACTCGGTTCATTCCACGTATTGCCTTGGTCTTTGAAACTTCTGTTCGGCTCTTGATTCCAAACGGCATTACTTTTCCTGCTCATAAGTCTGGGCTTTCTGCCAACTTCAGTAAGTTCGAGTGCCTGTTATCAGATAGCCTAATTGTTGGACTTCTTTGATTCTTTGTGCTTGGACTCTTGCCAACTGTTAAGACATTAATTAACAGTTGGTGCATCTTTATGATTTCAAGGACTTTAACAAACATGACTGCTAAGAGAGTATTAGTAGTTTAAAGAGTATTAAACAAGGTTTGTTTGTACGTTGCTTGTGTTTTTTTCTCGGTTCGGCAACTGGGACAGAACACTTATCTAGACGTTTTCTTAAATGACAAGTGTCCTGGAACCACTTTTTTATTGCTAACTTTTGTGCCTTAGCCATAAGGCTACATCCTATCCAGATTTGTTAACGGAGGCACAATGTGTATTAGAATGCTATTATATTTTTTGTGTTGAATTTCAGCTGTTTTAACTTATGCTGCAAGAATGAGAATGATGACAAAAGATTGAAAGTGTCATCAAGTGGAATTCCAGTGGGCTACGTAGCACAGAATTAATGTACTCCTTAAGGGGGCGGTGGTGGCCAAGCAGTTAAGAGGCTGGAAAGTTGGCAGTTCAAGACCCAAGTATCACATGATGGGGTGAGCTCCCATTCTTACCTCAGTTCCTGCCTTCCTAGCAGTTCAAAAGCATGCAAAATGCGAGTAGATAAATAGATTCCACTTCAGTGAGAAGGTAACAGCATTTCATGTGCCTCAGCATATAGTCATGCTAGCCACATGACTATGGAAATGTCTTCTGACAATGCTGACTCCCTTGGCTAGGAAACTGAGATAGCAATAGCAATAGCACTTAGACTTATATACCACTTCACAGTGCTTTGTAGCCCTCTCTAAGTGGTTTAGAGTCAGCATATTGCCCCCAATAATCTGGGTCCTCATTTTACCCACCTGGGAAGGATGGAAGGCTGAGTCGACCTTGAGCCAGTGAGAACTGAACTGCCGAACTGCTGGCAGTCAGCAGAATTAGCCTGCAATATTGCAGTCTAACCACTGCACTACCACGATGTGCATCACCCCCTGTAGTCAGACATGACTGGCAGGGGAAATCTTTACCTTTTTAAAAAACCTTTTTAATGTACTTCTTGGGAATAATAGTGTCAACTCTGAATTAATCATGTGCTATCTAAACTTGGGTAAGACTCAACCTTCCAGGGTATAAAGAGACATGAGGTTTACTCAGCAAATTGTGATGTTCGCAACCTCCTGTATTATTCCTTCTGCTTGGAAAACTACCTGTTTGAACCAGGTAGACTGTTTCATTGCTGACGGTCTACAGATGGTACCTCTTTCTTCATTTGGTAAAATACTGGTAATTACAACTCTAGGCTTGGATTTAGCTGACTCTTCCGCTTACTCAGATCAAAACTTCTTTAAAGGTTTTCTGTATCAGGTCTGATGAAGAAGCTGGGTTTTAATCAATCAACTTAAACTGACAAGCTTTTTAAGAAGTGAGCAAATATTATCAGAATTCCCTGCTGTACTTGAAGCAAATGTTCCCATTCAGTGACCCAGACCTGAAAGTAGCCATTGCATTTAATCTTGCACAGAAATAAATTCTGAGCTACTAATTGACAGGGATCCTCTTAGGATAATTTTCTGATACAATACTACCGAGAAGAGAAAAGTATTTTTGTACACAGTTGATGAGGTAATAAGAGTACTACAGATTTACTTGCCCGATCCCATAGGGACTGTTGCTGTATTGGCTATTCAATCTGCAAAATACTCCTTATTGGGCACTTGTGGTTTCCAGTAGTTTCTTTCTTTCTTTTTTGAAATATGAATTACTCACCCCAGAAATGCTTCCAGGGAAGGTATTTTCAGCAGAGTTAAAAAGTATGTAGGAGTTTAGAAGCAACTTATGGAAGTATATAGGATAATGCAATGCAGCTGGAGAGTATGCAAAACACACAGATATTAGAAACAGTCTCTGTGCAGTGATGATATCCAAAACCAATATATTCAAGAAATCTTACTGCACTGAATGGTTGCCAGCCACTAAGCAACTACACAAAGCAAATGCTGCTCCATACAGAAACTTGTAGGCAAGGAAAGGAGCTTCTTAAGAGCTTGGGTGGAGCAGTCAATGACAAATTCTGCTTTAGCCTCAATTAATCTCTCATTCATCATTATTCAATCTCTTATGATTTGGGGTTTAGGAGAGACTGCTCCCACAGAGCCAAAACGTTTTTCAGCTTTCCTTATTCATTTCCTGCATTTGCTGAATTGATCCCTTTAGGATTTGAAAGATAGAATTCCCTATTTCTAATTCTGGCACATTAGTAAGTACACCAAGTATTTTTCTTTAGGGCCACAGACAAGAACTGGTTCCTGTCGATGTCAACGTTAAATGTAATTTTTAGGTTCCTGTTGGGTTTATCGGGATAGCAATATAGCAGTGATCAAAAATAAGTTCTCGGTAGACATTAATTCCCTCACATGATTAGAATTGCATGATGGGCATGTGAGACACAGTGGCTTATTTTGCTGTCTTTTTATGGTTTTATCACTGGCTTCCATTGTGAAGAATTTATTTATTTATTTATTTAATTTATTTAATTCATTCATTCATTCATTCATTCATTCATTCATTCATTCATTCATTCATTCATTCATACATTTATTTGATGTTTTAATCCTGCATTTATTATTTGTTATAACATTTATAAAAATATTTTTTAAATAAATTTTATAAAAAGATTAAAATTATAAAAAAAATAATATAAATAATAACCATGTTCTTCTTCTGGAAAAATTCCCCTAATTCAGCCTCTATCTCCACCTATTACTTGTCCCTAATGAAGCAAAAAACAGTAGAATGGATGAGGAGTGAGAGGGGTGCATTGTTGGAAATCTTGACCAAAATAATACCCCCCCTTTTTTTCTAATTTTTTAAAAAACAAAACAATGAAAGGGATGAAGATCCAATAATTTTTTTTCATTATTTCATCTGATTAGGCTGATCAGGCGGTTCGGTACCACCAATCCTCAAATAAGCTAGTCTGGGGTATTCTGGAAATGCAGTCTCTGTGCATCTTGAGGAAGTCAACTTGGGGAATAGCGATTGGGAACTGCTGCAGAGAACAAAAAGAAGAAAACCAGCCCAAAGGTGCTTTTTCAAAAAGCAACTGGACTTTCTTTGTTTATCCTTGAAGTTCAGCATTCTGTTTTTTTTACTGTGGTTAATGCATTGCTAGAAGTTGGAGGTTAAACATGAGAAGAAGGCTCTTCTTCTTTTTGTCTGTGGAGATTCTCAATCATCCAGGTCAGGGTTGTCCCAAAAGTGCTTTTTCAAAAGGCAACCGGACTTTCTTTGTTTTTGCTTGAAGATGTTTCGCTTCTCAATCAATCTAAGAAACCTCTTCAGTTCTGAATGGGTTAGGGTTAGGGTAAGGGTAATCCAGAACTGAAGAAGCTTCTTAAATGAGAAGCAAAATGTCTTCAAGGAAAAACAAAGAAAGTCCAGTTGCCTTTTGAAAAAGCACTTTTGGGACAACCATGACCTGGATGATTTAGAATCTCCACAGACAAAAAGAAGAAGAGTTTTCTCCTCATGTTTAACCTCCATCTTTTAGCAATGGATTAATCATTGTTTTAAAAAAACCAGAATGCTGAATCCTAAATAAGGCATTTTGTACATTTCTGAATATGCTCACACTTGTCTAGGAAACTAGTATCACTAGCAGAGCTGTACTGGTAAATAGCTCATAGATTCCTAGATCACTAGTAAACTTGAAATTAGCAAATTAGGGAACAACATTAGAAGTGCTCCTTTCAATGATAACTGCTTGGATCAAGAGGCTCTCCTCGCAGTCACTCATGCCCTTGTCACATCACGGTTAGATTATTGCAACACGCTCTACATGGGGTTACCCTTGAAGAGTGTTCGGAGACTACAGTTGGTCCAGAATGCGGCTGCGCAAGCTGTCATGGGTGTACCTAGGTACACCCATATTACACCAATTCTCCGCGAGCTGCACTGGCTGCCTATTGGTCTCCGGGCACAATTCAAGGTGTTGGTTATTACCTTTAAAGCCCTACATGGCTCAGGGCCAGGTTATCTTCGAGACCGCCTTCTACCACATAGCTCCCAGCGACCGGTAAGATCCCACAGGGTTGGGCTCCTCCGGGTCCCGTCAGCTAAACAGTGTCGGCGGGCGGGCCCGCGGGGGAGGGCCTTCTCTGTGGCTGCCCGGGCTCTCTGGAACCAGTTACCTCCTGAGATCCGGACTACCCCCACCCTGCTGGCCTTCCGGAAAGTGGTGAAGACCTGGCTGTTCCGGCAGGCTTGGGGCCGTTGATCTCGCTTCTACAATTTGGCGAGATCCGGCCATGAAAAGGTGTGTATGGGTTTTTAATTGTTTTTAAATGTTTTTTATTATGTATCTTTTTAATAAGCTTTCTATATTTTAATACGTTTTTTATATTTGCTGTAAGCTGCCCAGAGTCCCTTGGGAGTTGGGCGGCATAAAAAATGCAAATAAAAGTAAAGTAAAAAAGTAAAGTTATAAGGTTTTGTTTGAAACAACAGAATTAAGAAGCATTTCTGTCAATATACGTGCATTATTTTTAACCATAAAAGAATAAGATGATGAACAAGGTGGAGTAGGAAGAACAGTGAAGATAAGGTTATATTAGGGAAAAGTAACTACATGCTTCCTTAGGAATCTTAGCAGCCCTCTTTGTTTGTTGTAGCCTATTAAAAATCCTTTATGAAAATAGAGATTTATGCTAGGAAATTACCTAATCTAATTCCTGGATTTTAGTCAGAGGTAGGATTAATGACTTGCCTTTGTTGTAAGCTCACTGGTTGTAATGTGCATGAGCACAATGTGTAACAAGTTGTGGAAAAAGACCAGTGGGATGTGGGAGCGGCAAGTTGCCTCTGGTCACACGGGTGTGGAATCAACATGTTGGGTAGTTTTAGAGACACACACACACTAGCCTTGCATGAAGACAATTTATTACCAACAGGAAAGGATTGTGTTCACTGGGGAAAGAAAAATGGATATGTTCACCATCAAAAACGGCCACAGGGTGTTAGTTGTAAGACTCATACAGGAAAAATACTTTTTAATGTTACAGGGTGCATCATTTCCTGTATTTAGAGGGCTACCCTTTATCATGGTGGTGCATTGGTGTGCAATTTCCTAAATACCCATTTAGATTTCCTCTTTGCTCATTCCAAGAAGGTTTAGCTCTTCAGTTCCATTCACGGTGGCTCCATTTGGCAGGCTAGAGGCATAACTTCATTTCACAGTTAATTCCGGGCATATAGCAGAACTTAAATTCCATTTTTTCCTCATTTCTAAGGAAGAAAAGAAATTGGTTGCACTCAGTGATGGGGAAGATTGAGAAGACCCTGGTGATAGCCTCCATGATGCTCAGGGTTTCCCTAGACCAGGGGTCCCCAAACTTGGCAACTTTAAAACTTGTGGACTTCAACTCCCAGAATTCTCCAGCCAGCTGGAGAATTCTGGGAGTTGAAGTCCACAAGTCTTAAAGTTGCCAAGTTTGAAGACCTCTGCCCTAGACGGAACTTTTAGAGCAGCAGTGTGGAACTTTTGAACTTTTAGCAGCTGGAAGAGGTGTAGTTGAATTTTTTCCCTAACTTAGGGGTTGCTGGTGGAATTTTGGAGAGAGTTAGATGGCTAAGAATGGGAGCAGAGATGTCTGGTAAGCAAACTATTACCATTTCCAAGGTTCATACCCTTCCACCCATCTGAAATGCACCAAAATCTGTACACTGAAATTGGCAATTGTATTTTAGTGGTGCAATCATGAGATGCTGGGGGATTTTGGAATCAAGAAAGAGAGGTTGAAGAGAGGTTGAACTTGTTCATACAGGTAGTCCTTGATTTATAACCACAATTGAGCCCAAAATTTCTGTTGCTAAGTGAGAGTTGTTAAGTGAATTTTGCCCCATTTTACAACCTTTCTTGCCACAATTGTTAAATGAATCACTGCAGTTGATAAATTAGTAACACGGTTGTTAAGTGAATCTGGTTTCTCCATTGACTTTGCTCGTCAGAAGATCACAAAAAGTGATCACATGTCCACGGGACATTACAACCATCATAAATATGATTCAATTGTCAAATGTCTGAATTTGGTCATAGAGATGCTGCAATGATCATAAATGTGAACAATGGTCATAAGTCACCTTTTTAGGGGCTGTTGTAACTTTGAACTGTTCTAAGTCAAGGACTACCTATATTGTACTCTTAAAGATGTATTAAGCCACATAACAATTTCTTGATTCGTTATGTGGCTTAATACATTTATTATTTCTTGAAGCCACATAACGATTTCTTGATTCATGGGAAGGGAATACTAACCATTGCTAATCATTGCTATATCACATGTGTTTTTCTGCTTCATGTTTTCATACTAAAAAAAAGCCATAGCAAAGAACAAGACTGCAAGTAGCAGACTTGTTCCAAATGTTATTGCTTCCTCTTTCTGTCTACGCCAGATCACGATGGTTGGAATGAGATTTTACACAGACAGGAAGAGGAAACATAGAGGAGAAGTCTTATTGTTCAGAAGAAGAATCTGATAATTCTTTTTCAATGTATTAAAACGAGAGGCTGGGGCAGAACCTCAGCTGTCCCATTCATCCGTAATGAAACATGTCAAATATTCTCATAGCCTTCCTCAATTTTCAGGTGAAATATCCTGTTCCCCTTCTCCTCCATGAAGCTTGCAAAATGTTGGACAGAAGCAGGGTCGTTGGACCATTTCAGAAAAGTTTTAAGTCAATTTGAAAATTCAGTGTATACACACAAATTTGCAGAATCACAATTACTGTTGCAGCTTCCCTTCCAAATGTGCACAGTTTGAGTGTGATGGTGGTGTGGGCATAGAATGATTGGCTGTGATATTGTCAGGAGACTTGGCCAGTAAATTTTATCATCTACATAGTTTTACCCAGAGTGGGATGGAGCCCGTCAAATGGCTTGTTTGACTGATTGCTGTCACCAAGGAGTTGGGGGGGGGGTATTGTTTTTATGGTTGTAGATTGGATTTTTATGTTTTGTAAGCTTCCCCGAGTCGCTGAAAGTGAATAGGGGCCATATACATTTTATAGCAATAGCAATAGCACTTAGACTTATATACCGCTTCATAGTGTTTTACGGCCCTCTCTAAGCGGTTTACAGAGTCAGCATATTGCCCCCAACAATCTGGGCCCTCATTTTACGGACCTCGGAAGGATGGAAGGCTGAGTCAAACTTGAGCCTGGTGAGATTCAATCTGCAAAATTGCAGGCAGCTGGCAGTCAGCAGAAGTAGCCTGCAGTATTGCATTCTAACCACTGCACCACTGCGGCTCAAACAAACAAACAAACAAATAAATGTATCAGATTTTATAGTTGCACAAACTGCCCATAATGCATCATTCCCAGAAGAGACTATTCTTGCCAATGAGCACTTCCAGCAACCTGTTAGGTCAGAAAAATCAAGTGTTAGAAGGTGATCAAAGACAAAGATATCTAGTAAAAGCTAACTTTATGAACAACTGCTTCTCTATTTAGCTGACAATCGATCTGCAATATGACATTATGTAGTAAAGAAAATACAAAATGTGAATAAAAAGTCATATGAATACAATAAAACTATATAGATAAAAATTGCAAGTTAAAAGAAATAGAAATTAAAAGGATGGCAGAAAAATGTGTTTTTAACAGTATTCTAAATACTAGGAGAATGGTGCAACTGCATCTCACTGGGGAGTACATTCTTATAGCTCAAACGCCACACTGGAGAAGGGTCTTTCCCACAAACTAGCTAGGTGGATACCTAGCAGTGGAGGAACCCTCAGAAAGTGTATGGAGATTCTCAATCATCCAGGTCATGGTTGTCCCAAAGGTGCTTTTTCCAAAAGGCAACTTGGTTGTTTTTCTTTGAAAATGTTTTGCTTCTCATCCAAGACGCTTCTTCAGTTCAATTCAGTTCTTTATAAACTGAAGAAGCTTGTGGGATGAGAAGCAAAATGTTTTCAAAGAAAAAAACAAGAATGTTCAGTTGCCTTTTGGAAAAAGCACCTTTGGGATAACCTTCAAAAAGGCCTTCTCCTGATGACCCAAGCTTCAGTTCCATCCCACTGTTATTTTTAGTTCTATTCAGTCTGCTAGAAAAATCCTTGTTTAGTGGTCTTCACCCACGCCCAAAACATTTTTAAATGTCCAGGAAATTTAGTCTGTACTTTCTCTGTTTCTTCTGTACCTTTTCTTCTTCTTTTTCTCAGTAACTAACTTTCTCTCTAGATACGCCCCACACAATATATTTTTCACATCCTCTTTTCCCCCCCAGCCGTGATTCTCTTACTTGCATTGCATTAACTGCTTTTGCAAAGCAGGTATAACTGCACCCAATTCTGTGCTATAATTCCAAACAGCCTCCATATCCCTTTTCCTTACAACCACTTTCCATTTATTCTTCTGGGAGAGTAATCTATTTTTCAATTCTTTTTTTTTTAATAGAACTCATGCTTTCTCTTTCTGCTGCTGTTCTGCTTTTATTGTGGGTTTTTTTTTCCCCTTCTTACCTTTTCTTCCATATTCATTTTTCCCCACAATCAACTCTCGATAGCACCAAAAAAGAGTCTGTCCCAATTTCCAGACTTCACCTTTGTATCTTCCATGAATTCTCTACTGAATTATTATCAATAATAATGAAAATTAAACCCTTGTTCATAAAGAATAAATATGTGCATATGGATTCAGGTAGTCCTTGACTTAAAACAGTTCACTTAGTGACCATTCAAAGTTACAATGGCACTGAAAAAAGTGACTTATGACCATTTTTCACACTTATGGCTGTTGCAGCATCCCCATTGTCACATGATTTACATTTGGATGCTTGACAACTGACTCATATTTATGACGGTTGCAGTGTCCCGGGGTCATGTGATCACCTTTTGCAATCTTCTGACAAGCAAAGTCAATGGAGAAGCCAGATTGATTTAACAACCATGTTACTAATTTAATAAGTAGAGTGATTCACTTAACAAATAACTAACAAAAAGAGCCGCTGTGGCGCAGTGGTTAGAGTGCAGTAGTGCAGGCTACTTCTGCTGACTGCCGGCAACTGCCAGTAGTTCAGTTCAATTCTCACTGGCTCAAGGGGGACTCAGTCTTCCATCCTTCTGAGGTGGGTAAAATGAGGACCCAGATTGTTGGGGGCAATATGCTGACTCTGTAAACCGCTTAGAGAGAGGGCTGTAAAGCACTGTGAAGCGGTATATAAGTCTAAGTGCTAAGTGCTAAATATGGTAAGAAAGGTCGTAAGATGGGGCAAAATTCACTTAACAAATTTCTCACTTAGCAACATAAATTTTGGGCTCAGTTGTGGTCATAAGTCGAAGACTACATGTAGATTTATATTTAAACTACATATTCAAAACAGACCTTTTCCTAAGCAGATGCTCACCAGTTATCTTTCTCATTCTTTCTTGGGTCCCCAAATACCCTTAATCACTTTTTCTATACTCCTTCATCTCATTTCCCCTTCATTCACTTATCATTTAACAAAATAATGATCTCTCAAAACATACCCATTCAGTACCTTGTACAGTCCCCCCCCCCCAAATCTCATATCTGGTTTTTGCATTACCAGAATTTACTGGCACATAAGATAGAAAATGAATTCTACTTTCATGCATATCCACAACAAACTAGATGACACCAATCAATCCTTTCTAATGTATATTTTAGTGACAATGTTTATCATTCAATCTGCATTTTTAGTTCCTTGCATAATCAACACCACTTCTTCATAAATCTTCATTCAGATTTATTGCAACTTCTCCCTTTCTCTTAGTTTCACAACCTTCCTTCCTTCCTTCTTTCCTTCTTTCCTTCTTTCCTTCTTTCCTTCTTTCCTTCTTTCCTTCTTTCCTCCCTCCCTCCCTGCCTCCTTCCCTCCCTCCCTCCCTCCTTCCTTCCTTCCTTCCTTCCTTCCTTCCTTCCTTCCTTCCTTCCTTCCTTCCTTCCTTCCCATACTTTCCAAATCACAGTCTTCCAAAAGGTATGAATAAATTGGCTCATAGACATTGATATTTACCACCTGGCTTTGGTCAAATGACAGTTTCACATAACCCTGTTTAGTAAGATGGAGAAAGTGTATATTAGGTTACCAGCTTCAGACATAGTTGTGGTACATATAATTCTCGAAGATAGTAAGAATACAAATAATTTATGATATGCCCAACAGGTCAAAAGTAAAACCACAGACCAGTTTTACCTAAGCGTGCTTCAGCTATTCTCTGCAAGCTACAATCTCTAATCTAGAAATGACCTGCTCAGGCAATATTCCATCAAATGGAAAGTACTCAGGATGTAAGAATAAGTTCTACAACCCCACAAAATTCACAGTTCCATATTTTTAAATCTCACAAAATCATTTTCTGTTATTTTAATTTTGTTGAAACTGTAGAGGTAAACACAGCATACATCTAATCTGCGTGCATTCTATACTTTCCACATTTTCTCTTAAGCAAACAACCAGTATGGAAAATATTTTGGTACATTAGTGTCATATCCAGTGGCAAAATGCGGTTACCCCTTCAGCCCTCAATCAGTTTGCACAGTCTCTGAAATGAATCTCTTCCATCCAACGCGAGTTTTCCACTACTGAGAAATATCTTCATGCTAAAGGTTTGTTTACAAGGAGTTGATGTTTCCACTTACTGGTGCATTAAAGCAGTTGTTTTTTCCAACCACTAAGTAGATCTAAACATTAAGTGTTTCTTGAGTTGGTTTTCCAGATCTCAGGCTGCTATAAACATTAAATTTTTCTTGGTTTGAAAATGTCGCCTGCCCACTCCTGCATCCAAAGGGGGCAGGGGACAGAAACAAAGGAAGGAACAGATGAGTTGCTGTCCCAATTAGCTACAGGTAATAGAAAAATATTTATAAAGTTTTTCCTTATGTTCCAAATATGCCATATGTGCAATATTTGTTTTATTCATAGAAAACATTTGGCCACTGGATTGAGAAAGGAGACACGAATGTTGCTGGCTGCTTCCTGCTCATCTTGTGTACCATATACAGGTAGTCCTCGAGTTACAACAGTTCGTTTAGTGACCGTTCAAAGTTATAACGGCACCAAAAAAAGTGACATATGATCTTTTTCACACTTAAGACCGTTGCAGCATCCCCATGGTCACATGATCAAAAATCAGATGCTTGGCAACTGGCATGTATTTATGACGGTTGCAATGTCGCCTTTTGTGATCTTCTGAAAAGCAAAATCCATGGGGAATATTAACTGAATCAGTTAACAACCGTGTTACTAACTTAAGAACGTCTGTGATTCACTTAGCAACTGTGGCAAGAAAGGTCATAAAATGGGGCAAAACTAACTTAACAAAAGCCTTGCTTAGCCACAGAAATTGTGGGCTCAATTATGGTCATAAGTCGAGGACTACCTGCAGATGTTGTTCTCTCTTTCCAACTGACTTTATTTTCTGCTAGGAAGCATTTAGAGCTCCAGAAAAGCTGTTAAATATTGCAGATGGAAACCGCTGCACATTCTATACGTTGGAGCAGTAAAAAGTGTGAAAGAAGGACCCAATAGTCTCTTAAAAGAATTTTGCAAAAATGAGTATTATATCATCACCCGTGAAGTTTAGAAACAGACTTCTAGTTTATAAAGAGCGAGGCTAAAGCCAGCTCAGTTTTTAATGTGCAATGCATACGACATTTCATGAGTCCTCCAGATGACAAGAACTTTCTGTAGTGAATAAGCTATTTTTACCTTCCTCCAATCTATTGTTTATGTCTGTGGAGATAATAAGAGTAGATAGAAGGATGTAAAACAAGTTGTATTACCTGAAGTTTTGGATGTTGTAAGACAGTTAAACTCTGTCAGCTTTTATAGCATAGCTTCAACATTTACTGTGATAATTTATGTTGATTTTAGATGTAACCTCCCACCTTACTCTTGCTTAGAGCCAAATAAGAAAGTTGCTTTTGCGCTATGCAAACTTCTGGATTTTCACAATCTTGATCCAACAATCAAACTAAAGAATTGTGTGCTCAAGTACATGATCTCACAGTATTTTTAAATTGCAAGTATCCCCCACTTGGAGAGGAAGAAGCAGGGAGAGCAACAAGAATCCAAGATAAGTGGGATAAAATTCTTGGACTATCCTTATCAGATCTGGACAGAAAAATGAATTTTTCAATTTGAAAAAAACAAAACACAGCAGCATTTTAGTTCTGAGGAAGAGGAGGAGGAGGAAGAAGAGGAGGAGGAGAGGCAAAGAAGTGACATTTTGCAAAAAGAACTTATATTAGAAAACACGTGAAGAAAGAGGATTTCCATCCATCAACTTACTGAAAAGACACAACATTCTAAAAGACTAAGAGCTAAGAGACACTAAGAGGACAATACATAATAACGATGCCTTCAATTTTATTGTCTTCCTCCTATGAAAAATAAGAGGTATTCCAGACAGTTTGCCATGTTGAGGCAAAATGGGTGACAAACAAATCTAATAAATAAATACTTTAAAAATGAAACTGAAGATTGAGATCTATGAGACTAAGAAGATAAGCAAATATCTTTCTAAGCTAGGAAACGTTGACTTTTTCTTGGCCAAGGGCCACATTTGATATTTGAAATGTGGCAAGGGGCCACTTTTTTAAAAAAATGATGTTATAAATTTCTTGTCCCAGAGTCCATTTATACTATGGAGCCACTTTCTGCTTTATGGGAATATGTTGGTAGATCTTTTTTCTTTTTCTTTTTTTGACAATGCATGTATTTTTATCTTTATGTATTTTTTATGTTTCTCTGTCATTATTTTAAAATCAATAAAAGAACAAATAAAAATAGTTAAATTGATTGGCCAGCTGGCCTTCCAGAACGGCTTGAAGACATTGGCTTTGCCATCTGGCCTGGAGATCTGGGAATGTGGGTATGGAACCTATAAAGTGGCTACATTACTAGGGAAACTGAGTGTGCTCTGCATATTATAGTTCTTATTGTTTAAAGGTTTTTAAAATTGTGTGTGTGTGTGTGTGTGTGTGTGTGAGAGAGAGAGAGAGAGAGAGAGAGAGAGAGAGAGAGAGAGAGAGAGAGAGATTTTTGGTTATTTTGTTTCTGTTGCATTGTGAACAAGCAAGTACTGGAGTGCATACTACCAGACATGTCACTGGAAAGCAAAATCACAAAACACGGTGGCTGGACACCATCAAAACTGAGACCAGCCAGAGCATAGAACAACCCAAAGAAATAGTGCAAGATTGGAAGACGTGGAGAGACTTGGCCCATAGAATCTCCAAGAGTTGGACATGACTGAATGGATATCATTATCATCATCATTGTCGTCATCATCATCATCATCATCATCATGCTGTCCAAAATCATGCTCTATAACTTTACCAAACAAATGTGTAGACAAATGTCTATTTCCACTCCCATTTGGCCACCACCCAAGTTCCTCACTCTTGTTTTGAGTAACTTGATAAAAATAATTTGAAATCTCTTGTTTCAGAGCAGAACATTTGAACAGGATTTTCAATGACGCCTTAATAAAAAAAGATGAAAGACCAATGTAGTAGAAAAGATGGGTTATTGTTATCAAAATCAGGATCCTGAAATGAATGGGAAGACCCAGGAATCTATAAAGTAGATCTTTAACACTCATATTCTTTTTACAGAACTTCTTTTGATGGACCTATGTTTTAGGAACTGACCCATGAAAATGTTCCTCAAAGTTTGGCAGTGTTGCAGATGTTTTCCCAGAGTTCGAGTATTTCCTAAATGCCCAGGCATTGTTTGGTGAATTTCTTGGCAACACCCTGTCTTAGGAAAACCAAGACTCCTCATTTCATTTTCTTTAAAGAGCTGGATTGACTAGCTGGAAATATCATTTGGTTTCTGTATTTGTACTGGATTGTGGATCACAAGGAAGTTACAGTATGTACTGGCTTCTGAAATAAGCTTTCTGCTTTGTGGTTCAGAAAGTCTGAGAAAAGTAAACCAGAGATGTTTATATCGTTTTCATTGACTCCACGAAAAGGAAAGAGGGAGGGGAATTGTTTACACGCACAGAGGATTAGCAGGCGGAGAGACAATTTCTTCTCACACTTTTCAGTATCTAACCAACAGATCCATCTTTCTGATGATTGGATTTCCTATGGAGATAATGGATAATGATCAGAGGTGGTATTCACTTACCTTCCCTACCAGTTTGCAAATGTGAGCGCGCGCGCGCGCTGGCTTCACTTGCACCCTCCACGCATGTGTGCAACCTTCCGCGCATGTGCTTTTCTCGTGTGCGCGGCTTGCATGCATGCACACGGCTTCAAAACATGCAGAAATAGGACGACATAGAGCTGGGGCAGGGGCCCACCCCCCCCCCCCCCGC
>QLTV01002260.1:3280904-3300329 GCA_003457575.1 Thermophis baileyi
AACCAGACTCCTGATTTTATCCTGTCTTTTTCTCTCTTGCTCTTAGACACACTCACACAAACAGGCTCATTTAAAACAAGCAATACATACACTCACCACACACAAAACGTGCATACTCACGTGTGTGTGTATGTATATATATGTATGTGTGTGTGTGTGTGTGTGTGTGTGTATATATATATATATATTTTTTCATCCTTCTAGTTGTTATATATATATATGATATAATGAATCCAAGATGAACATTGAGTTCATCTTAGCATTTTGATACCTCAAAAGTATTAGCTTTGTGGTATATTGAATGGAAAGACTGTTGTTGTGGTACATTCAATGGAAAATGTGTCCTTGTGGTCTATCCACTGGGAATTTTGTACTCATGGGTTTTTTTTTCCAGGGGAGAGGGGAAGAGCATTGTGGCAGGAAGTGCTGATTGATCTTTAAAACCAGGAGGTGGGGCAAGGAGAAAGTGGGGTCAGAATACTTTCAATAGCAAAAACTGTGCAGCAAGGCAAGTGGGCTATGCGTGTAAAGAGCAGAGACATCAGGCCAAGAAAATGGAAAATTCTTGTGGCCCTTGAGGAACCATATGAAAGAAGGAAAAAGATCTGGGGTGAAATTGATGGAAAGAAGTGGGACAAAACCACGCTATACTAGATGCATTCCTTCTGTACTGTCTGCCAGGAAACTGATTAGATTAAGGGCATGTCCAGATGGCTCTCATTTGAGGACCAGGGTTGCTGTTTCCATGCTCTTGATCTTTGAAACCAAGCCAACCAGCAGCAGCCCTTTTCCACCTTGTGCCCTTCAGATGAGCTGGGACTACAACTCCAGAATCTCCAGCCATCAGCCCAATTGAACCCCCCACCCCACCTCTAATGGTCCCAGCACAAGCTGAGATTGGGTATCGTATCTCCAGATATTGAAATTAGATATCATGGGGATTTCTGTCTTTTCTCAAATCACTTAGTACTTCCCCAATGTAATAGTGTTTGCTGTGATTTTCCGTAAGGAAGAAACCATAGCCGGGGGTGATATTTATGGCTTTAACCAGGTTTGATAGATCTTTTGCTGCAGATACTTTTCAATTTTGGTTGGTTTTTCAGTGGAATTTTTTTTCCAGAATTTAAAGGAAGAGATATAGTTAGATATTTCTTAGGACCTTCTCCTCATTCCTTAAATATTTGCATTTGGAAAGGAATCAAAGACGTTTAAAATATGTAGAATATTTTTCTTATGTTTGTTACATCGTTGTAGTGTGATGAATAATAAGAGAACTACTATCTTCATATCTTCTGCCTGCTAATTGATATGGAGTATCAGCTTTGATCTAGGTCAAGGGTCCCCAAACTTGCCAACTTTAAGACTTATGGACTTCAACTCCCAGAATTCTGGGAGTTGAAGTCCACAAGTCTTAAAGTTGCCAAGTTTGAAGACCTCTGATCTAGGTGAACATGAAATCATCTGTTCAGTGGTTTTCCTTACTGAAAAGCTTGGCTACCAAATTTCAAAATCCATATCCCTTGTTTAATTCTCTAATATAAGCTGTAGACTTAAAAGAGATATTTCCATTCTATACTTTTTTACCAGTCCTTGTGTCTTTACTGTTAATTCTACCATAATCGATCATAGTCAAAGGCAGTGCTCTAAATTAGTAATCCACTCATCAGTATTATGCTTCTACATTGGTAAACTTAGCAAAGCTGTACAAAGAGAGTTAAATGCTTTTTGCCTGTACGGTTCTGTTTGATGATAAAATACTTCTCTCCCTTCTTTTTCAGTGTCAAAAAAAATCATTGTTTCCCAGCAGGAGTGGAAACCAAAATATTATGAACCCACAAATGAATACCGTAATTCTTTTTAGTTGTTAGTTACTACATCACTTTCTGAACAATAGACTTAAGTGCTCCATGTACTTATAGTTAGTTCTGAATGCATTTCTAATAGCATATCAAAACATTTTCTCCTCCTTGTCAGTCTCCTGTCTTGAACTGTTCTGTCTCTTACATCCTAAGGGAATAGTCTTCTTTTAGGACCGGCCAAATAAGACATAACAACAACAACAACAACAACAACAATTTCTTTGCCTCCAGTGAGGCAAAGAGGGACTTGTGTACTCCGAAGAAGATGAGAGCTATGCCAGAGGTTCAACTATACAGGACAGGTCTCATCAGACAAAGAGTGTCTCTTCCTTAAAATGATGGTGAGACATAAATTACAGAAACCCATACCAGCTTAGTTGTTGCCTGGGTCAACAAGGATCCCGCTAGGTGTTAGATCTAGTGAAAAATGGGTTACATGATTCAAGACTGTTGGCTGAGCAATCAGGGCTAGCAGCTGCAGAACTACTGAAAAGAAAGGTGTTTACCCATCACAAATATACAGCGTTTGAAAACAAAGAAATAATGATCTATTATTAGAGATCAAGTCCAACAAGAAGAGGACCATCAGCATTGACAAATTCACCATCAATCAATTGCAAAAGGCAGCTTTGCTCAGAACAACTTACATCCTGCGACAATATCTCTAACACCATAAAACATCTGCCTATCCCAGATCTTTGGAAAGGACTTGATAGGTGGACAAAAATGCCAAATCCAGTCTGAATATCTGGCTGACTGTGTGACCTCATGGTTTCTCTGCCGTGCTCCTAGCATATGGTAAGCAATTCCTAATAGAAAAGAATATTTATAGCTCAGAGTTGAACTAGGGAGTCCTTGGTGCTCTCTCAGCTTGGTTGTTTTCTTGTAGACATTTCATTACCAAATAAGGTAACATCTAGCACTGATGATCTTACCTAGCTTAGTAATGAAACATCTGCAAAAAAAAAACAAAAAAAAAAAAAAAAAACAACCAACCTCAGAGAGCACCAAGGGCTCCACAATGGAGGTCTTAGATGGGAAAGGAATAACTAGTCCTGTTGTGTAGATGTTTCCAGGATTTGGATGAAGATAAGTTCTTCATTGATAAAAATAAATACTCAGAAAAAGTTTAACTAGAGGGTGAAAAAAAAAAGACAATTTTTGCCTGGGAGGAACAGGATGAAGCAATTAATACGATTGGTCTCAATATAGGAGAATATTTGTAGCTCAGGGTTGAACTGTGGAGTCCTTGGTGCTCTCAGAGCTTGGTTATTTTCTTGCAGATGTTTCATTATCAATCTAGGTAACATTTAGCACTGATGATGTTACCTAGTTTGGTAATGAAACGTCTGCAAGAAAGCAACCAAGCTCAGGGAGCATCAAGGACCCCTCGGAAACATGATCGGTTTCGGTTCCATGAGGTATGGGATATGTGGTGTAGAACTTTGCTGCAGCCACAGCACTTTGAAAAATTAGGTCATCCCATGGCAATACTTCAGTCTAGATATTTGGGCAATATTTTGAACCTTGAGTATATTTCTGGAATAATTTCTGGCTCTCAAAAGCAGTTGCCATTGGGGGGGGGGGCGGGTTGTCTCTGGATTGTTCATTTTTATTATTTTAATGGGAAGTGAGGCATAGTTTTGCACAGAGTAAAGGGTGGTAGCCACTCAATATTTACATTTTTAAAGAAGAATTAAAGGGTATGTGTGGGGGTCTAGGAACTTTCAGAAATAAAAACAATGCTGGAGGCCACCACTTGGATCTCATCACGCCAGGGTCTCATTCCATTTTTTTTAAAAAAGTCGGGTTGGGCGACCAACTTATTCCCCCCCCCTGTTCTGAACTTAGCAGAACTGCAATGGTCAGATCTGTGGTATATGTTCCACCGGCCGTATTGGTGACATTTTTAAATATTTGGTGTGGTTGTCTTTTGTCAGATTGACTGTAGTTTAGACATGCCTAATTAAATCATCAGTTGCAGAAATAGCAAAGTTTCAACCACTTCAGCTGCAATTTTCTGCAGACCAACAGAAGTGCGAATTTTGAAATACACCTCCATATTGCATTTAAATGTTTCTTCCTTTCTCTCTTCCCTGTGGTTTATTCCCACTTCTCTGTATCCTAAACAATCTTAATTCTTTAATGTTTACAATCCACGAAGTTTCTGCCTTCCAAGAAGTTATTTCCAATAAGTATTTATAAAGTGGAAAAATAAATGACAAACAGAAAGTGGAGTAGTAAACGAATCCTCTACACATTAAGCATGGCAAATTCACAAAACAGCTGCACACATTTCTGTGTATATTTAAAGGTGATAGCATATAACCTACTACAGTACATCATGAGTATTAAGGCATTTGGATAGCCAGAACAAATGTTCAAGAACTAAATATCTTGAATGTGAAATCCAAGCCAAACATATTTTTTTGCTTTTTTTTTCTATTTCTCCTTTTATTTTTGACTAGTCTGATGGGTCACAAAGTCATTTAGAGTTGTTTTGGATGGATAGCATGGTGTCATTCAGGTATCCTATCCTTATAAACAATTAACACCCCAAGATGTCGAATAACTTAGTTGTGTCTAATGAAGGCATACCCTTTCCTCCCGCCCTCCCTACCTCCCTCCTGCCCTCCCTCCCTCCCTCCTGCCTTCTTTCTTTTTCTTTCTTTCTTCTTTCTTTCTTTCTTTCTTTCTTTCTTTCTTTCTTTCTTTCTTTCTTTCTTTCTTTCTTTCTTTCTTTCTTCTCTTTCTCCTTTTACTGGCAGCTCTTGGACATCTTCCATTTCATGCAAGTAGGAAACCACAAGTATTTATTTTACTTACATCAGTACCAGAAGTTGGAAGCCCAGAATGCCTTCCCTAGGCTTTGAACCCTATACTTGTCTGAACTAATAATACTTCATTCACTTAGGCTTACAGCTTATCAAGAATAATGAGCATAATCTCTTTTAAAATATGCAATTAAAGCAGCAATGGGAAAAGACAAAAGAAAGATTGACTCTCAATTACTGCTATATGAAATTGCTTTAAGGAAATACTGAATTGGGAATAATAACCTTTCTCAACTATTTCATCCAGATTGGTCAATAAAGGGCTGCCATAGAAAAATAAATTGGGTTGATGGATGAGAATGGTTGATAGTTGCTATTTAGCTAATATATTACTACTGCACTAACATTTTAAAAAGTGGATAACACAACTGGGCATTCAAAACCAGCCAAGCAGACAAGGTACGGAGAGCACAGCTTCTTGAATTCTTTCCACCCACTTTCCCAGTAGTAGGCACAGGAGGTGCCTGGAATTGCTTTCTGTGTAACCAAACACCATGTTGGATTGACATGCATGAACATCTAATCAGAGTGGGTGCATGTGCATTGCCTCTCTCGGTGGGTAGTTCTGTTTCTGTTCTTCCTTTATGCTGTGTCTGTATATTTTTATGCATATTGTAGCCCTATGAAGCACAGGGGAGGACGGGTGGAAGGAAGGGGGCAGAAGCAGTCAGTAATATCCCATATTCCTGCCCAACTACCTCTCCCATGGCCATAGAGATTCAAAGGGACTCTTTTTCTTGTGCAGCCCTCTATCTGATCCAGTCCGTTTTCAAACATGCATTTTTTTTTGATGGCTTCTCTCTTTCCATACCAAATTTGGTGGCGTCCTTGATGCTCTCTAAGCTTGGTTGTTTGGTTGCAGACATTTCATTACCCAACTAGGTAGAATCATCAATGTAAGTGACTGTTTATCTGGGTGTAGACTGCTGGAGAGTATAAAAGACTGTTGGTCTTTTTTGTTTCCTTCTTAGTTTTTTTATTGCCTCTATTGAATGGTGTATAAATGTGGTTTATCTCTATGTATATATTGATGGCTTTTGTCTGAATGCCAAGTTTCCAGGAATGTCCTAGTGTTTTTGGATTTAGCTTGCTTTAGGATGTTCACAGTTTCCCACTTGAAACGATGATTGAGTCTGTCCACATGTTGTGAAATTGAGTTTTCATCAGGTGTTTGGACTGTTAGTTGTTGTTCATGGATGCACTCTGCTAGTCTTCTGCTTGTCTGTCCTATGCAATTGCTGTTACAATCTTTACACTGTATGTTGTAGAGTACTTACAATAAAGGCACAGCTAGTACTTCTGGGTGTTCTTGTCTGGGCTGCCTTGTAAAATTACTCAACTTTGTTCCTGTTTTGGCTTTTAGGGAAATGGTGATAACCTACCTGCTCTATCTTGCACTGGAGAAGGATTTGTTCTAAGTAAAGGTGGGATTCATGATGCATGATGTTATTATTATTTTATTATTTTATGTTTAACATCAAATTAAACCAATAGACAAAGAAGCAAATAAATAAACAGACCTCACATGTAACATTCACTCACTCAAAGCAACATGCCTGAGATACCTGAGTCTTTCAAATATGTAAATATAAATCTTTTTAAAAAATTTAATTTCAGATCCTAAGAGTAATAATATAAAATTAACATAGTTTCCCAGAAACTTCATGGAAAACATGGAAAACTTTGAGAAAGTTCGAACAACACCCCGCCATGAGTACCACCCTTATTGTAAGATTACAACAATCTTGTAAATCTGAAAGCACTTCTCAAACCCTCCTTTGCCTTTACTTCCAAAGAACTAGTGAGGTTCCCTTCTGCACACTTTCTCTGCACACATTCCTTCTGTGAGCTGAGCTATCTCTTGTCTGACCATTGCCCTGGCTGCAACTTCTCTTCCTCCTGCCTCCCAAGGTTATTCTCACAGACCATTACAGTGCAGCATCTCCGTGGTCATGTGATCAGTGAATTCAGATGCTTGGCAACTGATTCCTATATGACGGTTGCAGTGTGGGGTCATGTGATCACCTTTTGTGATCTTCTGACTAGCAAAGTCTGACAGCCACACAATTCTGTTATAACAGATTGGAAGGCCAGAAGTTATTATGCTTGCATTGGTGCAAAGGTGACTGAGGTGTTTTCTTACCCCACCGTGGAATATTCAGTTCCCACCCAAATTTAACACTGCTGTTACTGTCCTTGCAGAAGATCACCCAGAAGACCTGGTACACCACTGATTGAAGAGCCAACATCCTCATGTTTGGAGTCCCAAGGAAAACAGGGGAGAGCAATGCTATTAAGCACTGGCATTGAAGGTTGGGTGGTGGTTAGGGGAGCTTATTAGCATCAGGGTGCCAAAAGTCCATAGAATTTTCATCAATCCTGATACAAATCAAATTATAAGGACCCTTTTAAAAAGAATCACGGGCCAAAATATGAGCAACATCTAATATATTAGTGAAATAATTAAGCCAAGTGTTGTAAACTGAACATATAAATGAGAGTACTGCTGAAGTGTCAATATGGTCTTAATTATCATCCATCAGTAAAAAAAAAAAAAAGGTCCAATTTTAGGCAGGCCCTATGATAAACCCATTTTTGCCCATGCTCCAAAGGTTGCATCCCACCCTTTCTGTAGGAAGGGCATTTCCTGCTTCTTGTCTGAGCACCATCACTTCAACATGGTGTGGCAAAAGATCAAAGGCAGGAGTTCTAAGCTTCAATAAGAAAATAAACTCCTTTAGGAAAGGAAGGGAGATTAATGGGTACTGGAATCTATCCACTGCTACCAGCCCTGTCTCTTGGTCAGGAAGAACCCCCATCCCACCCTGGTAAGAATAACAAGTGGTCCCTTTGGTGCAAAGATGTTTCATGCCATATCTGCTTCTTGAGGTTTTACTCTGTCGTGGCAACAATTCACTGAGTTCTCTCTTATCTGCTGTTTATCATTTTGGGAGAGAAATTTCCAAAGAATGATAGCAAAATAGAAAGGGAATGAAAATTTGGAAGCTAACCATGTTCTGAATGGAAGGTTTGGGGGAACACAAGGTTCTATCTTGCACACATCTTAGCAATAGCAATAGCACTTAGACTTATATACCGCTTCATAGTGCTTTACAGCCCTCTCTAAGCGGTTCACAGAGTCAGCATATTGCCCCCAACAATCTGGGTCCTCATTTTACCCACCTCAGAAGGATGGAAGGCTGAGTCAACCTTGAGCCGGTGAGATTTGAACCGCCGAACCACCAGCTAGCAGTCAGCTGAAGTAGCCTGCAGTGCTGCACTCTAACCACTGCGCCACCTTGTGAGCTGCCTAAATATATATATATATGTAAACAGCTTCAGTTTAATGGATTAATTTTCATTCTAGAGGGGAACAGCTTGTCTTCAGAAGTTGTGGGTGCTCCATCCCTGGCGGATTTTAAGAAGAGACTGGATAGCCATCTGTCTGAAATGGCGTAGGGTCTCCTACTTGAGCAGGGGGTTGGACTAGAAGACCTCCAAGGTCACTTCCAACTCTGATATTCTATGTTGTATGTTCTAGAACGTGGTGTATTTTTTTTACTCCAACTAATGCCTGTGCTACTATATGTTCAGATTATTAAGGTTTTGAGGGATCTTTGGTATTCTCTGAGCTTGGTTGTTTTCTTGCAGTTTCATTAGCCAAACTAGGTAACATCATCAGTGCAACCAAGCTCAGAGAACACCAAGGACCCTTCATTTCAACTGAGATAGAAATATTCCCCCTTATTGGTATTAAGGTTTTTAACTTTATGCATAAACACACAGACACAGACACAGACACAGACACACACAGAGTGAATCTTCCAAATAGGCAAATCAAGGCATTGTGCAAATGTTTCCTCTTTCCCTTTTTAATGGATTTTTCTTGGCAAAATTAAAAATGGAAGAAGGAAATAATGAAGATTCGAAGATGCTGTCCATGTAAAATTCCTTGGAGAAACAGAATGGTTCATTATTATTATTATTATTTAAAAAAAATCCTTATCTGAAAGGATTCCACATCATTTTCAAACAGTAAGAATTGAAGAGCTATGGGAATGCTGTCATTGTGAAGAAAGGAATGTATCTTTGCAATCTTTGTTTGAATATGATACTAATTGGACCTTATTTTCACTGCCTCTGAACTGCACTAGATAGATGTGTGTACCTCAAATGCTTTCAGTGGCTGAAGTTGTCCTGTGTTGTTATTTTCATCAATGCTTTTCTCCTCTCTGAACCGTCTTCTAAGATTCCCCACCACCCATTGTCCCAGGTATGGAAGTGGGACCACTGAATGATCTTGCAAAAACAATGTATAAAATACTGTCTTTATTACTTCTACAAATAACTCAAGGCAGTGAGCATATCAATCTCTCGTTCCTCCTCCTATTTTCCCTACAACAACAACAACCCTTAAGGTGAGATGGGCTGAGAAAGAATGACTGGCCCAAACCAGCTGGCTTTCATGCCTAAGGCAAGACTAGAAGTCACAGCCTCCTGGTTGCTAGCCTGGTGCCTTAAAGCACTAGACCAAATTGTATGCTCTGCTCTGCTTGCCCACTTTGCTTGCATGATGATATGCCAGCAAAAATGGGTCTGACTATGTCCTTATTTATCTCAATAACACTTCTTCTTCCATCTCTTCTGTATCAAGGAAAATCACAGCATTTAATTTTAGCTAAGTCTTTATCTACTTCTCTCTCTTTCCCAAAGACACATGCAAATTATGCGGTTTCATGTTTCATGTATATACTTTCATAATTCTGATCTCTAGTTCTTTGTTAGGATTAATTAATTTGCTACAGTGGCATATCTCTTTCCCTCCCCCATCTTCACAATGTCATTGGGAATTTATAAAAAACATTATGTATAATATAGTATACATAATACATTATGTATTATGTTCTACTAGCAATGTCTTTCTAGCCTTGATAGAAGGGCAATGCTATTAATAAATTAATAAAAGAGCATGTGCATCATCTCCATTAGTTTTCATTTTAAATCCAGGTGTACTTTTTGTTCTTAATAGAAACAACACTGTGAATTTAAAAAAAAATGTAAATATGACTCAAAGGAGCTTTTAATGCTCTGGAATTATTGTAACATGAAATTTCTTTCTGTACTTTTCCTTTCCTGTTGTTGGTAACGAAAAGAATTTATATGGCCATTACATGGCCAGCCTGACTTCGATGCCAAACTCAAAGTTTTTGAAAGATGGAGAGACTAGGTGTGGCTTTTGGTCTCAGTTTGAACGCAACCTATCTAGCCCTGGAAAAAGCAGGAAATCTATTAGACAGACATCTCTGTGCCTCATGGAAAACCAGCCTAAGAAACAGCAGGCCAGGCATAACATACAAGCTGGGGAAATCTCTGAAGTACAGTAGGGATACCAAGAAATAATGACCTTTGAATTTCAAAAGGTTCAGTTTTGAAACTTTGATGTAGGGTAAAGATCACGATGCTTAAGGCAAGAATATCAACATCATTATCCCTAATCCAACAACTGTCCTGGAAAAATATCAGGGGGAAAAAAGATGTGGTATGTTGGGAATCAGAGAATACAAACAGATGAGAAGAAGAAGAAGTAGAAGAAGGTGAAGCTAAGTGATAGAGGATTCCCTTCTGAATTTCTCTGAGCATCTGGAAAGCTTCAAATATTCTTAACATACAATACAACCTATTTTAAACACTTCTTTGAAAAGGTTGTTGAAAGGGAGGGGGGCTATAAATATCCCTGTATTATAAATAAAGAGTTAGATATTACGGGGATGATTCATTGGTTAGTCAACTTCTATCTGATTTCTGTATATCTGTATTGAGTACAGAAGACAGAAATATGCAATAACTGTTGCCTAGAAAAAAGGAACTAAAACATTTTTTTTAAAAAAAAATCCAGAACAATAAGAAAACTTAGGCAGATGCTACCCTAATTCAGGCAGTATAGCAGAACCAGACTTGCAAGATTCTGTGACTATAGCCGACCTCAATAAAAGGAGTTTAAGCCTTCCTGTGGAGTTGATTTCTGATTTGCATTGACAATATTAATGTATATTATGTAGCAAAGATGAAATATGCGCGCCCGGGAACTAGGTCGTATGCAAAATCACCACCATCCCCCATCTGTGGTGGAAAAATGGTCTTCCATGAAACCAGTCGCTGGCGCCAAAAAATGTTGGGGACTGCTGCTTTAGGGGGAAAATCCTTTTGCCAATGGTAACAGAAACTTACAGCTGCTTTAGGAGAAAAAGCAATTTGTAGTTTGGGAAAATATGTGGGATCAGTCAATAGAGAGGAAAATGAAATCTCACCATCCAGAGGTCATTCTACTTACTTGAGGATGCTCTTATTTTATAAGTGTGGTGGACTATCTTTTTGAAAGAGTTGCACGGTTGCTATATCTGGCCCTGCAGAAATAGAATCTCTTGATAACCCCTAGTTCAGGGCTGTCAAACTCCCGGCCCGCAGGCTGGATGCGTCACGTGCTGGCCACGCCCACGCCCGGTTTAGTGAACGGAGGAAACGTCCCGATACGTCACGTGATGACACTGTGAGTTTAACACCCCTGCCCTAGTTGATGCTGCTAATAGGAGCTTGGTGTTCTCTGAGCTTGTTTTCTTGCAGATGTTTCATTACCCAACTAGGTAACATCATCAGTGCTACAGTTCAACTCTGAGCTACAGATACGTTTTTAAAAACAAGCTACAGTTCCCACATTGCTCAAGTCTATTTCCATGGATAGTTGCTTACTGCTTATGGTTCCCCAACTGGACTGTGTAAACTATTGAAAGAATCTAATTCTAATTCTTGATTGTTCAGCAGCAAAAGGAACGGCTGAAGCAAACCGCATAGTTACTGCATTTTATGCTATAATAAAATATGCATTTCACAGTATTTTGTTGTTGTTGCATAGCATAAGCAAATGTTGAGTAGAACTATGTTTTCAGGACCAACCAGCAAACCTGCCTATAATTATACTGATTGGGGATGCAAAAGGATTTGTAACCAGATGGCAGAACAAAATAAACTGCATGTGACTCACCATTTGTTGTAAGAGAGGTTTATGGTTAAATTTACAGCCATTAAAGCTGATTATTCTTTTGATGATGTTACCTAGTTTGAGTAATGTCTGCAAGAAAATAACCAAGTTTAGAAAGTACCAAGGTCCCCTCAAAACTTATTTTGCTAAGGATTGAAGGAAACTTACTTGGGGATATCATACTTATCACTCCAAAGATTTTAATAGTTGAAAGGCAGTTAACAAGGAATTTCCAAAAGAGATTAGAAAGAGACATGTGTGAATCCACTATCCATAAAGGACCAGACTGCAGTTTGAATGAAGATGGCTTTCCCTTGTCTCCCAGTACTTGTGAGGAACAATTGTGCATTTACAAGGAATAGCAGTAGCAATAGCACTTGGACTTATATACCACTTCATAGTGCTTTTACAGCCCTCTCTAAGCAGTTTACAGAGTCAGCATATTGCCCCCAACAATCTGGGTCCTCATTTTCCCAATCTCAGAAGGATGGAAGGCTGAGTCAACCTTGAGCCGGTGAGACTCGAACTGCTGAACTGCTAGCAGTCGGCAGTCAGCAAAATTAGCTTGCAATACTGCATTCTAACCACTGCGCCACCACCGCTCAATAATTGCCTGGAACATTTGTGGACAATCTCAGGTACTCTCCTTATCTGGAGAGGACAAACTACAGTCTGCTCGCTGGCTCTTCATTCCACCACAGATGGAGCCATCTTTAGTTCACTATTTCTTCCCCAGAAGTGGAAGACATATGTTAAAGATTGCAGGGTTTTTATACTATTATATATAAAATCTGAAACTTACATCTTTTAATTTATGGATTTATCAGTTGACATGGACATGGGCTATACAAATCAACTTTGATTGTACATATTGTACCTATTGCTCTCCTTACTTAGCTGGTTTTGTAACTATGGGTGCCTCTGATTTTCACCTTGGACTATTATCCATTTCATGGAGGTAAAATTGAAAGGTTTGTTTGTTGTGGGAAAATCTTAATCTATATTTGAAAAGAAAAGAGAGGATTCAGTTAGTGCGATGTAGTGGATAAGATGTTTGGATAGGAGTGGGGAGACTTATGTTCTAATCCACCCTCAAACACGGAAATTCACCGGATAACTTCAGGTTCACTCTCTCAGTTCTGTCTATCTCATGATTTTGTTATGGGGAAAAATAATTGGGAAGATTAGTGTTATATCCTGCCTGAGAGAAAGTCAGGATATAAAACAAAACAATAAATAAAATTAGTGAGATGGGGAGGTCCCTTTGGAGGTACAGAGAAGGGAAATACTGAGGGACTGCTTGTGTGTTGGATAGATATGGCGGATTCATGTCTAATGTCAATACGATTGATTTCAGTCATGCCTTTGGGGAAGAGGGCTTACCATGTGGCAAGATACGTTGAGTAATCTATGGAATTCTGGAGGAATCCTCCAGCCATAGAAAGCAAATAAATGAATTGGTTGCACACTTTCTGACTTGCAAATAAGCCTTAACACCAGAATTGAGTATGACAAGCATACACAGATTGAGAATGGTGGGAGCTATGAATGCTGGTCAACCCATCAAATTCTTAGCTCATCAAGGCAACAGTGGTTGGGTGGCAGTCCTAATACCTAAATGCTGGCCAATGAGATAGGATGGTAAATTAAGATCTAAATGTGTTGTTTTAATTCCAGTACCACAGTCTGTACAGATATCCTGAAATCTGCCCTGCTTTCTGTCATGATTCACAACATGCCGCCTCTAGGGAATGAATGTTGGTTGATTTGGGATCCAACTATTTTCAAACTCTCCTTCTCAGCCTCTTTTAACCAGCCTCAACTGGGAACAATTCAGCAGTCCAAAGGCCACGGGCTGGGGTTCTAAGCGCTTTCTTTTCCTGTGCTCCACTGTGATAATGCTGAGAGGAAACAATTAAAAATAATGTCCCTTTTATTACAAGTGAGTCTGCAGCCTTTCAGCATATTGATTCCAGCAAGACTTGGAGAGAGATCCTGCAGACCAATAAAAAAAAAAATCCTTAAATATAAGTTCTGAAAGTTAATTCAAGTGGAGCCACCGTTTTCTGCCAAAAATGGAACTTTTCTTTGTGCAAATGCTTGTTGAATCCTTCAGACAAGATGAATAATGTCACAACTCGGGTTACTTCTGGAAATTATCACTAGTTAATTTGTCACTCTGGGCCTGCTTAAGGATGCCAATAATATGCTGTGCTACTGGGGCCATTTAGATTACAGAAGAGGAAAAAAATGTCTATGCCTACACTGAATTTAATTAATACATTGATTGATTGATTGATTTCTTAAATAGATTTCTAAGCTGCCTGATCAACATGAGACTCTGGGTAGCTATACAATATGCATAATGATGATTAAAAGCAAAACAAAAGCAAAATCCACAAACCTGTGCACATGAGCAAAGCCTAACAGTCAACAATCGCTACATAACAACAGGCTCACTTAAAACTTAGGCTCAGCACTCCAGAGAAGAACCAGGTCTCTAATGCATTATGAAAAGGCAACAAAGTCAGGGCCATCTGAATTTGAAGAAACATGGTATTGGTAATACACTGCTGTTTTTTTCTAGAAAGATAATCTGAATCAGCTGAATAAACTAGCAGCTTTTTTTTTAAACAAAGGAAAACTGCAAAATCGTGATTTCAGAAAACGTCAAAATGGTAGCTGCAATGTTGTGATCAAAGCTCCATCCATTTTAAAAGCACAACCATTGCTGTTGTGATCAAATCACCCTCAATCAAATCAGATTTGCGTATTGAAGGGGAGAGAGAACCTATTTTGAAGTAGCAAGTTGAATGAGGGAGTTTCGAAAAGTTTCATGGCCTTTGAAGTTTGCTGCAGATTTGATGGCTTCCCTACCGCTTCTAGGGTTATTAGAAACAATATACAATCTTGCAACTTCACTTCCAAATATGGAGAAAGCTGAGGGAGAGGTTTACTGCGAACAACCAAGGAAATGTATCACTCATCAACTCATTGGGATAGGGTGGTAAGATTAAAATTGCTTTGGGCTTCAATCATTTTCTGAACTCTCAACCCCTTAATCTTGCTCTCTCTTGTGCTAACAGACTGTTAGATTTCTATGTGGGTCCTGCCAATGCAAGTGGGAGCTCTATTCAGCTGTTATAAGATACATCTCTCCAGTAGGCATTCTTGATAAAACCAATACACATTTTGGGGACAATGCTTGTTTTTAAATTCTGCAGAACTGGGTCAGGTAAGCGTCTTTTGACAATGACTGAGATGATGATGATGATGATGATGATGATGATGATGATGATGATGATGATGATGATGATGAGTTATCCATTCAGTTGCATCTGACTCTTGGCAATTCCATCGGCCAGGTCTCTCCACATCTTCTGATCTTGCATTACTTCTTTGAGTTCTATGCTTTGGCTGGTCTCAGCTTTGATGGTGTCCAGTCCTATGTTCTTTGATGGCCTGGTTTCATTTTACCACTAACTCTTCCAAACATTGCTTTCTCTAGTGAATTCCATGAATTCCAAAGAAAATTTTATGGTAAGGACTGAGCTTATGCTCATGTCCTTTCTTATTTTTAAGAAAGGGAAAGGCAAGGTGATGAATGCCACTTCTTCTTCATTAACCTGTTTATCTGATAATCTCTTTGGTATCATATCTCATTTGGCCTGTTAATTTATTTATGATAAATAACTAACCAACTAACCAGCTAATTAAATAACTACACTTTCAGAACAGCTTTGAAAATATCCTGGAGAATTCCTGAGTTTTCTGACCATACCATGAATCTTCTGGACCAAGTCATTTTGAAGATGATTTGGTGCTTTCTGGAAATAAATTCCTGAAACCAGAAGCCCTTTGAAATATACTATTTGTGGTATTCTGGAACAAGCATCACCATGTTTGGGATGCCTCAAACTGCTTCTGGATTGGGGAATTTACTTCCAGAAATCACTAAACTACCTCCAGAATCGCAAATTCCAGAGAAGGTTTGGGCAGTCCAAAAAAGAAACAGAAAGTTTCAGAGTTCTCCAAAATGTTCTATTCCCAAATTCCCAAATTTGAATATAGCAATAGCAATAGCACTTAGACTTATATACCGCTTTACAGTGCTTTACAGCCCTCTCTAAGCGGTTCACAGAGTCAGCATATTGCCCCCAGCAATCTGGGTCCTCATTTTACCCACCTCAGAAGGATGGAAGGCTGAGTCAACCTTGAGCCGGTGAGATTTGAACTGCCGAACTGCAGCTAGCAGTCAGCTGAAGTAGCCTGCAGTACTGCACTCTAACCACTGCGCCACCTCGGCTCTTATCCCTAATAAGAACTTATTTCTAAAGCCACTAGATTTAAACAGTTAGTGTAAATTTGGATTTCTACTTTGAAGTAGGATGTTGTATCAATTTCTCTGTAGTCTCTTTCTTTGTGTCCAAAAACAATCATGGGAGATGCTTCCTCCCACTGGTGGTATTTCTTTATATGGGAGCTTGTTTTTAATGACACATTATTAAGTTGTTGATTATTAGCATTGTCACTGTGCATTTTATTAGTCTTTGTTGCAAGAGCAGCATTTGCTGCTTAAGAGTCTGCTGATTGAAGTAGCCTATTTAACTAAGTAAATAAATACTGCAGGCCATTTTGAGATTTCCCTATTATAGCATATAAACAAAACTTTGTTTAAATCAAATATTGAATCAGCTCAAATAGAGTTGCCACTGAATCTTGAATATTAAATTTGCATCAGATCACTTTGTCTTCAACCTTCCACATTCCAGTGCTAATTGTACCAGAGCTGATTCACACAGGGTTTGGATTTAATTGATTAGACTGGGTAATTTTTGGAGAGTAGCTGTTTCACGTGACTGTTGCCTTGAAGATGCACAGGGACCTTCAAACCCTGGTGGAAGTATGGGATGAAAAGAAATAAATAACAAGGACTGAGGCTAGAGAATGGGATCACATTTAACATTCCCTACTCAGAAAAAGAATCAGCTTTTGATTTCACTGTCAACAATCAGATCCTCCCATTACCTTCATCTTTGAATCAGATACCCAGAAATCTGAAATGGCTTCCATCATCATCTGTTTAATGAGAAGAAGAGTGAAGATCAGTAGGAAAGTTTAGAACTGAGCTTTCGATAGTACTATTTTAATAAATAGGCTTGCTTTTCAATTACTTAGTTGATGGGTAGGTTACAAATATTCTAAAACTTCAATAAACCTCTACCCATATTTTTTTTGTTCTTTTGACAGGTCACAACAATAACCTTTGCTGGCTATTTAGCTAACAACCTTAGATGCTTTTGTCAGCTGCATTTGGTATGTTTATAAACATATAACAGATTGCATACCCACAGATCACATACTTTCAATATGAGGCTGCTGTGGCCAAAGGCAGCTGTTGCACATCGGCTGGCCATGTTGTAACTAGTGTTAACATCTCATGTTCTAGTGCTTGGTATGAAGCAGCTCATCTGATGATTGGACACAGCCAAAGGGGAATAAATTTAAGTCTCAGGTCTTCCCAGTCCTGATCCCACCCTCAGGCTTATGGTGCTTCAATTATGAATTGTCTCTAAGCAACATACACTCATATGGTAGCAGAACTGATTGATTTAATTTGATTTATGTTCTATATATAATCATGTCAGAAGGATCTGGGGGCCTAACATTCAAAAGGACTGTAAAAGGAACTCCTCCAAAAACCCCTCCCCCCCAAAGAATAATTAAACAATCCCAATATCATCATAAGAAACCAAGTCAAGCATACTTGGTTTGTTTGACTTTGAGTCTGTGTCCATCAATATGTCCCAATATTCATAATATGCTTTCTCCTAGGGCTGGAAGGAAAATCTAGGAAAATCTTAACTGAACAGTAGCCCATCTCTCCTTAGAGAAGGACTTCCAAAGTATAGGGGCAGTGATTGAAAATGCCAATTTCCTACGTCCTCCCAGATAGCATTCTTGAAGAAATGAGATTGGGAGAACTTGACTTTGTTTGACCTAATAAGAAGTGAGAAGAAAGTAGGAAAAGGTAGTTTTGCAAATCCAGAGTAGGGATCTCCAAACTTGGCAACTTTAATATTGTGGATTTCAACTCCCAGAATTCCTCAGCCAGCCTCCAGGATTAATGGTTCTCTAAACACCAACAGATTTGGTGTTGACCTGATCCCAGAGTGAATGTTGTCCTATAGAAGAGGAACAGCAATGGATAAGGCCCATCTTCCTGGCTCCACTTTTAGGGTGGGGACTAAGGGAAGCCTCCCTTCATGTCTGCATATTACAGGTCAGCCCCATGGGTGGAAGGAATATTGGACTTGCCTTTTGTTTAATCATGGTGGCTACGTGATCTGAAGTTGGAGGATATTACCATCCTTATCATGGATGGATCACTACCTGAGAGTGGTTTGATGAGAACTTTCACCCATAAAATGCATAGTTTTCCATTCCAGAAAGAACTAGGAAAAAAGTATGTTTAAAATTCTGGAGAATTACTGCTGGTCAATCCATGAAGGTAATATTGAGCAAAGCAGACCAGTTGTTTAAATTGTTATGATGGACTATCCAATATGGGCTTTCGGGGCCCTTTGGATACTGGAATGTACAGTATGGAAAACCTGCGTGGAAGATTTTGCAATATGGCTCCATGTAGGCCTCTCATTTGTAAACTATTTTTTAAAAATGTTAGGGAAAGAACTGCAGAACAAGCTGTCCGATACCTTTTTGCTTACCAGTTCTAGCTTTAGACATTTTTATTTTTTTCTAAGTAAATTTATATAAAAGACAGGTTGTTATTTTAATGTTTGATAAATAAGTCTGTTTTCTGTTCAGCTATTTTTTTTTAGCTGCAGACAGAACATCACTGAAAGCAATCATATCTAAATAGTTTAGGACGTGCTGTCTTTCCCTCTCCAGCACACACGGAGCATGGGGCCAGACTGTGACATTAAATAAAAAGTAAATTTGAGATCCAGTGGTCTTTAAAATTGTTTCTAGACTATAGAGCATCATTCTTTATTATGTATGATACAGTGGTGAAATCCAAATTTTTTTACTGCCGGTTTTGTGGGCGTGGCTTGGTGGGCGTGGTGTGCAAGGAAGGGGACAACATTAAATAACATTAAGACAACATTCTGCACAAACCGAAAAATATCCTCCATCCTAAGAAACACCAAAGAACAAATTGAATTAGAAAACAAAGGAGAATATGAAATCCCGTGCACCGCCTGACCCCCCACTTACATTGGACAAACCAACAGAAGAATAAGTGCACGCATAGAAGAACATAAGAATTCAATCAAAAAAGAGGAACCAACTTCTTCCCTAGTCCAACATCTCAAAGCCACAGGAAACAACATTAACTTTAAAGAAACCAGAACTATTGCCAAAACATAACACTTCTACAACAGAATAATCAGAGAAGCCATAGAGATAGAAAAACGCCCACATAGCATGAATAAACGAGATGACACCTCCCGCCTACCAGCCATTTGGAAACCCGCACTTACTGACAAACGTGTCCCTAACACAAAGAAGGACACCAGACCCACACTCACGAAAACCACACAGGATACCACTACCAAACACCCACGCAAAAAACAAGCCCAAGCCCATACTGCTGAGTCACGACCACAAACGAGAAGCCAGACTGCAGCTGCATCATTAACCACTCCAAACCCCTCTAATCCATACAGGAAGC
>QLTV01002260.1:3300624-3320686 GCA_003457575.1 Thermophis baileyi
AAGATAACAAACGTAGTAAGCAATCCAACTCATCATAAGACGGGGTGCCATTTGTATAAGTACTGTTATCTCTCTCACCAATAATTGTGAATTTCTAGCTCTCCAGATTCCAGGCCAACTAAAGGGACCAGCAGCCCAATCAGTATAGCCAATAGTGAGAGCTGCTGAGAATCCCAATTCAGTAATATCTCAATGGGGATACTGTCACAGGTTCTCTCTCCAATCTGAATGGGAAAACAGCAACTCCACAGCTTATAAAAATGGTACCTTGACTTCCATCACATCTTCAAATGCTATTGAAGGAAAAACCTGTGACTGCCCCTTAGGGTTGTTAGAATTGTGCTGCAAAATCCAGAATGGCCATCAAATGGCAGCAAAGAGTTTTCTCTCTAATCATCTGGACTTTTGCATTTCATATCCATAGGCAACCCACATATGGAGGAAACTAACAGAGCTTCTGGAAAAGGACTTGGAAAGAATATATGTAGCCTTTCTTAGGACAAGGGTTCAAAATCCATTGGGAAGGAGAACTAAGAAGGACCATAGCTGATGGAGCAACAATTGTTATTTTTCCCTTGGAGGTATTATTAGAAGAATAGCATTGGGATACAGAAGCCCAAAATCTAGGGAGAGCTTTTGCCTGTAATCTCAAAAGCTAGCAGAATATAAGGGAAAGTACCTCCAACTCAGACTCCTTAAACTTAGGATAATGCATAATCCTAACCCTGTGGAAATGGTATCTGTTGAGTAATGGAACAATGGAAAAATTGGCAGAGAAGGCACTCAAGAGCTGTTGAGAGGGACTGAAATTGGGTGAATAATAGCAATAGCACTTAGACTTATATACCGCTTCATAGTGCTTTTACAGCCCTCTCTAAGCGGTTTACAGAGTCAGCATATTGCCTCCAACAATCTGGGTTCTCATTTTACCCACCTCGGAAGGATGGAAGGCTGAATCAACCTTGAGCCGCTGAGATTTGAACTGCCGAACTGCAGCTAGCAGTCAGCTGAAGTAGCCTGCAGTGCTGCACTCTAACCACTGAGCCACCTCAGCTCTATAATAATAACTAAGATCAGATAGTATGTTTGGGGGATGGGAACCTTTGGTCCAAGTCCCACCTTGTAACAAGGATCTCTCTCTCTCTCTCTCTCTGGTTTTAAGTTTGACTTACTGCTCTGGAATTGATATGATAATCATTCAGCTCTGCTGACCTTTCAAGGAAAGGTCTCATAGTCCACATATTTTTATTAGCTTGCAACATATTTTATTAGCAGTACTGTATTATTGCAATAATTTTTAAATTTGTTTCTTCATCCTTTAAACTATAGTTTTCAGATAGGAACGCCTTTGCTTTAACCATACAGTGCCTAATTAGATAGATGATAGGAAGACAGACAGATACAAACAAACAGTTATAGTTTCTGTTTTTATATCTATAGATCCTGGGAGACACGCATTCCATTTTTTTTACAGGTTTTCAGAAATGATTGCAGCAAAGGTATTCTGTATCCTCCCAGAGATAATAAATTGCATCATATTTAAGAGTAGCTCACGAAACAGCCCTATTCACACATACTGCCGTTTAGTCTGCTTTATCCTGAATGAGGGAAAAACAGGCACTTAACCTGCAGCTACTTTTTATGCATTTTCCAAAGCACTCTTTAATAACTTCCTCAACTGCAGGGGGAAATAAAAGGCGGCTATTTTAGAGGATAATTCCATTCAGATGCGTGGCTTATTTTCCATACAACTGAGAAAGTATGTGTGTGTGGCTCCCATATCTCTGAGGCACAAATTGGTTTTCAAAAGAAAACTGACAGCTTCCTCTGTCTTTTTTTTTTTTTTTTGTTTGGTTTGGGTTCATTGTGATAGCCTGCTCCATAGTTTGTTGGAAAAATGAATTGAAATCCCAGGTAACTGCACTGTTCTATGATTTGGACAGATTAAATGTAACAAATAAATTAAAATGTAAATATCGCTCTTTAGAGAGTGCTTTCTACTTCAATACATCAATCGAATCGCTTTTAATATTTCTTCTGTTTACTTAATGAACCTGCGTGTCCAGCAAGAGATATGTTGCATTTTTTGTAATCTCTAATGCGAACTTGTTCCATTTTCCAGTCATGATCAATATTGTCTTGTGACGTGAATTAAGTCAGTATCTAAACTGAAGACAGTTCCTATTTTGATACAATGACATTGAAATCTCTTTCCAACCAAAATACTTTAATGTGTTTATCCCAAAGGTGCTTTTTCAGGAGGCAACTGGACTTTCTTGTTTTTTCTTTGAAGACGTTTCGCTTCTGATCCAAGAAGCTTCTTCAGCTCTGACAGGATAGTGAGGAATGCAAGGATTTATATTCCTTGCAGACAGCTGGTCAGGGTGGTTGAAGCACTTGGAGGCTTAGTGCTTCAACCACCCTCTAAAAGGATTTGAATTACCAGCTGTCTGCAAGGAATATAAATGCTTCCATTCTCCACTATCCTGTCAGAGCTGAAGAAGCTTCTTGGATGAGAAGCGAAACGTCTTCAAAGAAAAAAACAAGAAAGTCCAGTTGCCTCCTGAAAAAGCACCTTTGGGACAACCATGACCTGGATGACTGAGAATCTCTACAGACTTTTAATGTGTTTAAATTTACTTAATCAGCAGTAGTCATGGGCATGTATTGAATGGACATTTAAACCCAGGAAAACAAAGAGCTAGCATTTTCACAACAATATGCAAGAACGGTTGTGATGTTGGTAGATAGTGCTGAATCAGAGTAATTTGGGTGACTGTGAATTACTCACTTCTGTTTAGTCTATATAACAGAGCTTCTGGAAAAGAACTTGGAAAGAATATATGTAGCCTTTCTTAGGACAAGGATTCAAAATCCATTGGGAAGGAGAACTAGGAAGGGCCATAGCTGGGGGAGCAACAGTTGTTATATTTCCCTCAGAGGTATTATTAGAAGAATAGCATTGGGATACAGAAGCTCAAGATCTAGGGAGAGCTTTTGGCTCTAGTCTCAAAAGCTACAAGGGTGAGGCAAGGTAATTTCAATTTATGCTGCTTTCAGCATTTTGGAAAATTGAAAGTACAATGCCTCGTTGATTTGTAAAATTGATTCCTAAAAGCCCCTCTTTTTTCAGTTTTTTGTTCTTTGCATCTTCTCTGAAATCTGAGGAAATATTTCATCATTCCTGAAAACAGTTTGTTTTAGTGCTTTTTATTACCTTCTAGGGTAAGGGTTAATTTGTAATCAAGGCAAAGAAGTAAAGGTCACTCCCTCATTTTAGTATTCTGTGTTTCGATTCCACCATCTTTTAATCTTCCTCTCTGATATTCCAACCTGTTTATAAAGCAGCTTTTGAGACATGACGCAAACCAATGGTTTTAAAGCCGGCAGATCCTTCTAATAAATCTGGAAGATTAAACACCTCACACCCGTGAGAGTGTGTTGCTTGAGAGGACACAGCGATGGGTCCTGAATAAATCTAATGTTATAATCCCGCTTAATGTGCAATCAGATGAGAGCTTGGCACAATTGAAGCAAAAGGGAGTTAATTGTAAACAGCTGGGCAAAAAAATGACAGTGGAATTTAATCAAAGCATTAATGCCCATTTGTCCTTATGCTGCCACTCACAGGACAGATTTTTTTTATATATAATGACTGCTGCAAAGAATTTTTGAAATGAAGTTTCTCTGTCTGTCTGTGTTTCTGTCAAGGCAGAAACAGAAGGCAGGTTATGAAAAGCGATGCCAGGGAAATGGAGGAACAGAAGGAGTCCCTTACTAACTGGTGATGCATCCATCATGCGGAAAGGACAAAGCTTAACCTCTCTCTGGTTTTCAGTAAAGATCCATTGAGGTTATATTCTAGTGATCTAAAAGCAACTTCAGCAAAAATGAAAAAAAAGCTTTATGATTAATTGGAGATTCACAAAACTGAAACTAGCTAGTTGTCAGTAACCAAGTAACCAAGCGTGGAACCAACTTCCAGAGAAGGTAGTGCGTCAATCATCAGTAATTGACCCTGTCAGTTATTGATCATGGTTGTTAAGCGAATCACTGAAATTGTTAAGTGAATCATACAGTTGTTCAACCAATCTGGCTTTCCCCCATTGACTTTGCTTATTGGAAGCCCCCTGGGAAGATCGCAAACAGTGATCACAAGACCCCCAAAATTGCAATTGTTATAAATATATGCCAGTTGCCAAGCATCTGAATTTTAATCACACAGTAATGGGGATGCTGCAATAGTTGTAAGTGCGACAATCGGTTGTAAGTCACATTTTTCAGTGCTGTTGTAATTGTCACAAATTGAACAGTTGTAAATTGAGGATTACCTATATTGACATAGTGTCACTGTCATTCCTGTACTGTAGGCTGTTTTCCATGTATTTTAAGGGAAATTAATATGTTTATGCAGGCTGAAATCAGATAAAAACTAAAGTTTAGAACGCTGATGCACTAGCCCCTCTGGATTATGATTAATAATTTTCCCTATTTACCAGAGACAGTCCTTATTATTTTAATAACTTACTATCAATATTTGCCTTTTGGAATAATGCAAATAGAATTTGCTTGTGTAGATATATAGTTGCTTTTTCTTAGCCCTCTGAAGGTCCTAGATATTTCTTTTATTTCCCCCCCCCCACACACACACACACAAAACTTGGATTCCACCTACTTATTGAACTCTAGGTGAACAATGAATCATAAACATTTAAAGCCATCTGTGACCCTCATTATGATAAACTGAAATAAATATAATTATAATCAAGCAAGCAAGATGCATCCATTGCACCACCAAGAGCCATGGTGGTGCAGTGGTTAGAATGCAGTATTGCAGGCTAATTTTGCCGAGTGTCAAGAGTTCGATTCTCACTGGCTCAAGGTTGACTCAGCCTTCCATCCTTCCAAGGTTAGTAAAATAAGGACTCAGATTCTTGGGGGGGGGGGCAATATGCTGACTCTGTAAACCGTTTAGAGAGGACTGCAAAACACTGCAAAGAGGTATATAAGTGCTAGTGCTATCTTAACAACAAAAATTCTGGTCTCAATTGGGGTCGTACTTTGAGGACTACCTGCATTACATACAAAAAGTCAGAAGTATTTTATTTAGTTTCCCTACTAAGTAGTATTTTCTAAGTAAGAAATTCATACTATTTTAAACATCCATTCATGTACATGCTATCTAATTTTATTTTCTGGTTAAGATAATGTTTGTAGTTACCATATATGTATATGCTTGTACATTGATAATTTTCTAGCATAGAGAAACACAGATCTAATATTCATTCTACAACAATTCTTGCTCAGCACCAAAAAATCAAAATCGGTTGTATATCGCAGCAACATCTGAGCTGCTTCTTTATCATTTTAAGGACATGTTCAAAGATATCTTTGCTTTTTCAGAGGAATCAACTTTCCTCTGGAAGGTTTAACCCAGCCTCTTTGCTCTGCTGCTGACATGGACTATTAGCTATTGGATGAGGGCAAGTCTCTCTCAACAAATGGTGTTAACTTATTGTTGCAGCAGGCTAAGCCGGATCAAAGTAATCTGGCACGAAAAAGGTTTTTTTACTGGAAAAATGCAGCAGCATTTCCTACGGGAACATTCAGACTGGCATGGCAGAGGAGTTTGAGGGAGGTTGGTGACATGCAGGGCTCCTGCTAGTCCACTGCAGGATCATCATTTTCCATCCAGTTAGAACAATTAATCGGTGGAACAACTTGCCTCCAGAAAAGTAAATGCTCCAACACTGGAAGTTTTAAAGAAGAGATTGGATAACCATTTGTCTGAAGTGATGTAGGATTTCCTGCCTAACCCCTGCCTAATCCCTGCCTAAAAAGGGGTTTAGACTAGAAGACCTCCAAGATCCCTTCCAACTCTGCTATTCTATTCTATTCTATTCTATTCTATTCTATTCTATTCTATTCTATTCTATGCTATGCTATGCTATGCTATGCTATGCTATGCCATGCCATGCCATGCCATTCCATTCCATTCCATTCCATTCCATTCCATTCCCCATTCCATTCCATTCCATTCCATTCCATTCCATTCCATGCCATTCCATTCTATTCTATTCCATTCTATTCTATTCTATTCTATTCTTCTTCCTGCTGTGTCTCCACAGCCAATTCTGCTCTGTCTCCCAACAACAACGTCTCCCTGGCAAAAAATGTTTTCCCTCTTTAGATGTCCTAAAAAGTATTCCATGAAATTGCCAGTTGTCCTGATAATCTCCATGCTGCCTCTTGGTTTCTCTCACCGGAAATGAAAAAAAACACCCAACAACCTTCAAGTAAAAGTATCATATTCAGTCCCCTAGCATCTTCACCAATTCTTCAAATGGCTCTGGACAAGGACGGATTAAACATTCTAACTTTGTATAAAATGTCTTTGTTGCACAGAGAAAGGCGGCCATAGGCAACATGTCTAGGAATAGTAAAATTAAGCTTTTTTAAAAAATCACTATTTTTTTAATAGCTCTAACAGCTCCAGATGCTATCATAAGAACTAATTAGCCTATAGAAAGGGGAATTTATGTAGGAATTTCCCAAAGTCCTCCTCCACGGATTTAGAGAATGTGTAGACAGGAATATTAAGTTCAGCTAGATCATGCATTCTGCTAGTTTGGTAGCTTCTTACTTCAAGTGGCTAAGCTTCTTCCTATTTAGTGGGAAGCCTAGTAATATCTATTAACTAATTTTAGTTAACTAATAAGCAATTATGAGAGAAGCATATATTTTTAATTGGTTTAGGGAGTGGAAGGTATTTCAAAATGATAATAAAGCCCAACAAAACCCTAAGTTAGATATGGGATTGGTTTGCAGAAACATAGAAGGGACTAAATCATAATAAATCAGAGCTAAACATAGCTAAACAAAACTTTTGAAAGGACAAAAATCCTATGACGCCTTTCTTTCTTTGACTTTTCCCTGAACTAGAACTGTGTTGGATGGAGTTCCAGCCCTGATTAGAGGTATTTTTAGAGGTCTTACTATGTTAAGGCTTTATTATGTCAAACACTTTTATTCAATGATATGACCCAGTCAAAAATATTGGTGTCATCACTTTTGGAAGGAGTATAGATGCAGGAAGTGGGAAGTACGAGACCTCATTTCAGTTCTGTTCCAAACAATCTAAAGATAAAGGTTTCCCATGTCCTGTCATATCCAACTCTAGGGGATGGTGCTCATCTCTGTCTCCTAGCTGAGGGAGCCAGCGTTGTCCAAAGATGCTTCCATGATCATGAGGCTGGCATGACTATATGCCGAGGTGCACAAAACACGGTTGCCTTCCCACCGAAATGTTACCTGTTTATCTACTCACATTTGTATGCTTTGGAACTGCTAGGGTTGGCAGGAGCTGGGGCAAGTAACGGGAGCTCACCCTATCTTACAGCACTCAGGTCTCGAACCTAGGCTGTCAGCTTTCCAGCTGACAAGTTCAGGGTCTTTACCCACTGAGCTATGTTACACCTATCTTTCAGGCTTGTTTCCTCGTCCTGAAAAACTGACTGAAGGCTAACTAGCATTCATGGTGCCTCGCATGTTAAGAGTGTTGAGCTACTGTATGTGGAATCACCTTGAGAAGAATGTTGAAAAAAAATCACGGTGGTCAACTTTCAGCAACCTCACAAAATCAAATTCCAACTTCTTTCTTCTTATCTGGACGAACCCACCTGGGCCAGATTGCAAGATTTCATTATACAGATGGTGAAAAATGATATCCTGTCAAACACACTCTTTCCTGTTCTGCTGAAGAAGAAAAATGCATTTCATTAAAATGGAAAGTTTTGTTCCAGTACTGTGCAGTCTCTCCCTTGATCAAGATTTCTTTTTTGGAAAAATATTCAGCGCCAAGATTTTTTTCCCCCTCAATCCAGACATCTTGTGTATATGTGTATGTATAAAAAAGAGAGAGAAAGGTTGTGAATAAGAAATTCTAATCCACACTTTGTGAAAATCTCTAACTAAATTCACTTTGTGAAACTCTAATGAAAGGCTTGATGCTAACTGAAGTAAGTTGCTACACAGTTACATCCTGACGATATTTGTTTGTTTGTTTGTTTGTTTGTTTGCCATATAGCAATAGCAATTAGAGTTATATACCGCTTCATAGTGCTTTACAGCCCTCTCTAAGCAGTTCACAGAGTCAGCATATTGCCCCCCAACAATCTGGGTCCTCATTTTACAGACCTCGGAAGGATGGAAGGCTGAGTCAACCTTGAGCCTGGTGAGATTTGAACCGCCGAACTGCAGCTAGCAGTCAGCTGAAGTAGCCTGCAGTGCTGCACTCTAACCACTGCGCAACCTCGGCTTTTCATGTGGCTATTCTGGGCAGCTTACAACAGTAAAACAAACTTATAAAAATGTAACTATAAAAGTAGTGAAAACAACAAAACAGTAAAAAAGAATGAAAGTACAGCAATATGAATTAAAAGATGGTGGGGAGGAAGCAGGATGCACAGTGGAAAGATGGGGTCTGCTACTAACATAATAATAGCCACCTTCAGTGTGGTTGGGACCCCAGCCAGGTTTTCAGGGTCTTACAGAAGGACAGGAGGGTGGGAGCAGAGCTCATCCTGGGGGAGGGGGGGGGCGCGGAAGGATGTTCCAAAGGGATGGTGCTATGGCAGAGAAGTCTTTTCTCCTGGACCCCAGCCGGAGTTCCATCCTAAGCTAATGGAGTTTGAAGTACCAGCATAGTTAAGGCCAAATAAATCAGATAGATATACAGATAGATAGATGGATAGATGCTGTTGATAGATGGATAGGTGGACGGATGGACGGATGGACAGGCAAACAGACAGACAGACAGGACAAACAGTATCACTAGAGCGGAATAGGTCAGGAAAAGTCTACAAAACAGTTCTGTAACACAAAATGGGAAGTAGTAATTTAAAGTATTTGAAGATGCTTGTATTACTTGGCTGATTAGAAACTTGTTAGCTCCAATCAAACTATACAAGAGTATGGTCAGAGAATTGTTTGCAGGACATGTGATATAGCAGTAAAGGCATGGATGGTGTTGAGCATGTGCTGTGCTGGAGTATATTTCTTTTTTAGCACTAACTAAACAGCGAAATTTCATATACTGTACTATATATATGAAATTTGTGAGAAGGATTTTTAGGACTGAAAGCAGCGCTATTTCAAATTTGAGCTTCAACTTTCTCTGTTTTGGAATAAAGACATTTTGCGTAGCACTTTTCTAACAAATCACATAGCATTTGCATCTTTGTCTTGCATTAAACACAACTGAAGGCAATGGTGAAAAATGTGTGGCCCAGGGGCTGCACTTGACTTTGCCAATATCTGTTTTGTGAATAGGGCCAAAATAGGAGTCTTTTGGAGCATTTCTTGGATCGGTTGGTTTGGTTTTTTTTAATGAGACAAAACAAGACAAAGTCTTGTAGAGGCTTAATGTCCACATTTTACTCAGTAAAAATCTTGAAATTCCCTCCTGAAATACAGTGTGGCCTTCACTGGTTTTTGCAAAGACTGATGTAGCCTTTGGGTTAATCAACAGATCACTTAGCACTTTCTAACAGAGGAACTCATTTTGAACCAAGTTAATCGAGAAAATAGATTGACATACGACCTATATTCCATCATTTGTTACACACAAGAAAGCAACAACCTGCAATTATTTGAGAGCAATCAAGAGGAAGATTACAGTATTAAATGCCTTCAGATTTTAAAGCTTTGGGACCTAAGGGGGCTAAGCAGTGAGAGAAGGACTAACAGCTTTTTGTATGCTGATTTAACCAAACAAAGCTTCTTCACTTATGAGATTAGGCAACAAGCAACATTCTGGTAAATAATTCTGAGGTCGATTAGATTTGATCACTATTGACATCCAATATTAAATATAATGCCAGTTTGGGACAGTTGTAGGAAAAAGAAAAGAAAACATTAGTTATTCTAAATTAATTCAAGCCAAAAGTCAAGATAATCCAGGGATTATATAGACAGGCTATGGAGAGTGAATATATCATGCATTTATTTGCTGATGTATTCTTAAATTTATCAGCACACATGGCTGAATCCTGTTAATAGTGTAGAAAATGTTATTATATTGCTCCATCTTCTTTAAAAACAAAACAAACATGGTTTAGATTCTAGTTCTCATTTCAGGCTCCAGTAAAGGTCAAGTGTGGGTTTTCTCTTCTTCCTTTTTAAAATTCTCTCCCTCAAGATAGAAGAAATTCTAAGATGAAGTAGGAGGGAGATAGAAAGCTAAAGTTATCTTTATTCTGTATGAGGTCATTCTGACTGGTTTGCATACGAGCTTTGCAAACATAAAGTTACATGCCATATATACACAGTAATATAATATGTAGAGGAAGGGAAGGGAAGGGAAGGGAAGGGAAGGGAAGGAAGGAAGGAAGGAAGGAAGGAAGGAAGGAAGGAAGGAAGGAAGGAAGGAAGGAAGGAAGACAGACAGACAGACAGACAGACAGACAGACAGACTTCTTGGCTCTTCAAAATTGCAGAGGAACCACCTGCAAAGTAAGATTTAGGCCTTCTATAGTGAAGCTACTAATTAATGAATGTTGGCAGAGTTGTAACAGATTTTATGAAGTGGTTGTGTGAATTACAATGCTCTTCTCCCTGTCTCCTTCTGCATTATCATTTCTCCTCCAATTTTCTTTTTGGGGGAGCACATGATTCCAACTAAGGTATACTAATATTATATTGCCATAAGCTAAGACTGTATTATTAATTTATCAAGAGTCTCCAGTGACTGTAAGGAGGAAAGTTATTTCTTCTTCATGGTAGCTAACTGCTCTCAACCACAATAGAAATATTTGCTTAAAACATCATCTTTTGCCTTGCACATTGCCAGGAGGAGGGTTCAGCTCTACTTGTGACCTCTGAGCTTTTATTTAATTTTTAATTGAATGTATTTGTTGTGTCTGTCACTACTGAGGTAACACCAAAGAGGGCACTACAGTATTCTCTAATGGCTGCTGAGTAAAACTGAATTTGCTCTTCTAAGTCTTGTGCTGATGATTTGAGTACAAATGTGAGTACAATAATAGTCACATTTTCTTGTTTTAACAAGGTGGTTCTTCTTCCTCCAAAACTGGGTTTTTAGCATGCCATTATTGCTGTATGGGAATTTAGTTTCACCTTTGTACTTTTATGAGGTGGCAAAGATACAAGAGCTAAAATAAAAATTTATTAATTGGACTTTATAATTTGGAAAGGTTTTTACTGAACTCAGTTTCGACCAGGAACAAGAAGGAAATTAATAGACTACAAGAAACTCTCTGTAACTCTGGAAGTTTCAGACTGTTGGGTAAATACCATCTTCTTGGAACCACTGGACTATTTGGGCTGAATCTCAAGTAAAATTTAATAGGATTTCTGTGTTTTATCTTTCCTGCCACTGCTGTTTTCCCAATCAATTTGTCAGATGCAGTGGTTTGGTTATAGAAGATGGATTGAGGAAAACAGCAGTATGCGTTTGTCTTGCATATTTAAATGCAACCTGTTTAGAGAAGAAATGTCTATATATGTACAAAGACTGTGTGAAAGTGCGAAATAAACAACATGAGGGTGTCCATGTTGTTTGTTCTCATTACTATTAGTAATTTCTTAAAGACTGTTGTTAATGTGAGAAATATCCACGGGTGTGTGTGAAAGAAATCCTAAGCCAATTGATCTTGAAAAGAATTGTTCAGTGAAGATGCTTTCATTCATGGCTGATCTCTTGGTTAATTAGAATTCTCTCTGACTCATTTACTGAAGTCAGAATGATTCAGTTTCAACTCCTACCCTCAAAACGACGCTATAGAGCACTGCACACCAGAACAACTAGACACAAGAACAGTTTTCCCCCGAACGCCATCACTCTGTTAAACAAATAATTCCCTCAACACTGTCAAACTATTTACTAAGTCTGCACTACTATTAATCTTCTCATCGTTCCCATCACCCATCTCCTCCCACAAATGACTGTATGACTGTAACTTTGTTGCTTGTATCCTTACAATTTATATTGACTGGTTCCTAATATGATTTGATTGCTTATTTGTACCCGGACTATTATTAAGTGTTGTACCTTATGATTCTTGACGAACTTATCTTTTCTTTTATGTACACTGAGAGCATATGCACCAAGACAAATTCCTTGTGTGTCCAATCACACTTGGCCAATAAAAAATTCTATTCTATTCTATTCTATTCTATTCTATTCTATTCTATTCTATTCTATTCTATTCACGCTTGAAATTTTGGATACTGTATTTTCAATTGAAGACAGGAGAACATTATTCTGGCTAATATGCAAAATGATTTTAATGACTATATCACAAGGAACTATGCAGATTCTTTCTGCAAACTTATCTTTATCCTATATGAAATTTCTGAAGTCTCACAAGATTTGATTTGATTCTGCACGATTTTAGATATGTTTTAATATTCTTTAAATTATTTTTATTCTAAATTTGTTTTAGACGCCACAAACACTATTTACTTCAGTAGAGGCTCTGTTAGCCATTTCTGCTGTGGTCCCTTGATCAAAGCTTAAAAGTACCATATAAGTAGTCCTCCACGTACGATCACAATTGGGGCTGGAATTTTCATCATAAGTTGTTGTAGTCATAACTTGAGTTGATGATTTTTACAGTGGTCAATAACCGAATCATGCTGTTGTTAAACAAACCCAACTTCCCCAATGAGTGTTTTTGCCGGAATCGGCAAAAAGGTCGCAAATCACAATTATGTGACCACATAATGCTGCAACCAATCAGAAATAGTTGCCAAGCACTCAAATTGTGATCATGTGACCTTAAGTCTGAGTACAAGTTGTAAGTCATTTTTCCAAGCCTGTCATAACTTTGAATCATTGTTTAAATGAACATTAAAACATCGAGGATCTATATTTTATATCTACAATCTATTTTTTAGAAGCCACAGCACAACTATTTTAATTGCTTCTGCATTTTGTAAATCACCCACACACTACTGGAGTGGGCAGCTATGATAAATTTAAATAAGAATAAGAACATTTAATGTCAAATAAATAGTATTGTTATATATTTTCTGTTCCTTGGATAAATAAATATTTGTCAACAGAAATCACCCCCAACTACTGATTTACCATAGAATTTAAATACAAACAAGGCCTCTTCTTTTCATAGGAAAAGTATTATGATAAGTTGACTTTAGATATGATTGTTTCTAGTGCCAGCTTTATTTGCTGGGTCACACGGGATACTCTGGTTAGCATCTTCATATATGTCTGTTCACACATTCTTCTGATCTTTAAGGGGCAGATTTCCTTCTATTCACAGATGGCTTTCACTCCCATTCTAAAGGCAAAGAGTTCTTTGTAGTGGACAATCTGCTTTTCTAGGCTGTCTGATGCTCATATAAAAACAGGCGAGCTGTAAACTATGAAAGTTATCCAGCTGAGTTTATGGCCCATATAATGCATGGAAAATGGCAGACAAACAATAAATGAAGTAGAGCAAATCAGCACTATAATGCTTCAACATTTTTCATGTAATAAATGGAAGATTCGTGAAGGCTGGAAGGAAGAACTCGCATGGTGGTTGGAGCCGTTATGAATTCCAAAAGTGCCATGTTCAGATGCTGTGATCTGGTCATGGAAGGCCGTGGCCAGTCAGACTAGTTAACAATGGACTGTATACCCACTGTTTTTTTTTTTTTTGTTAGAAGCCATTTGTGGACTCGGTGAATTCCTTGTAATTTGAGAGGTCTCTGTCTGGTCTGTAGGAAAATTCAAATGGTCAGGGTAGCATCCTGTGAATGCGCTCTCTCTCTTTCTCTCTCTTTTTCTCTCTCTTTTTCTCTCTCTTTCTCTCTCTCTCTCTCTTTCAACTATCGAGCTACTCACTCACTACTCTATCTATCTATCTATCTATCTATCTATCTATCTATCTACTATCTATCTATCTATCTATCTATCTATCTATCTATCTATCTATCTATCTATCTATCTATCATCTATCTATCTATCATCTATCTATTATCTATCTACCTATCTACCTATCTATCTATCTATCTATCTATCTATCTATCTATCTATCTATCTATCTATCTATCTATCTATCTATCTATCTATCTATCTATCTATCTATCTATCTATCTATCTATCTATCATCTATCTATCTCACCTAGGAGAGATGGGCGTATTCTTTACCCCAAGAAAAAATTGCTTCCTGCCAGAGGCAAGCCAGGCTCCACTACTATTACTACTACTACTACTACTACTACTACTACTACTACTACTACTACTACTACTACTACTACTACTACTACTACTATGGCTATAAGCATATTGACTTGAGAACCTTTCCACTGGTGCCTTCCTGTCCCTTGTTGGAGGAAAAACTGATGTTCTGGAGTAGCCATGCCAAGCGGGGCCAACCCTATAAGACACCATGACAAGCCCTGTGGGAGGAGGTAGAGCCATCCATCTGCAGGTTAAGGGAGTGGGAATGGCCCATCTGTTGGATAGCCCCTAATAAAATCCCAGGCTGGCTCCTTACATTACAGCTTCCACCTTAACTAGCTGAAGACCAAATAGGAAGGAGGTATCTGCCTGTATATGAAGGTCTCCAACCTTTTTCTGAAAGAGATAGTGAAGGGAAGAATTTTCTTTTTCATGTATGAAGGCGAATATATGTGTCCTAGGATAATGCTGCAGGATCCAATCTGGGTCGGTGACCGGGACTAGAGGGTTATTGTTTGGGGTAGCTGGTACAGGGCTTAAGCGCAGGGTCTCCTTTCTTCCCATAGAAGAAAATATCCCTATTATCCTAGTTAGTAAGATGCCTCCCAAAGCTGCACAGAATTGCAGCCTTAGTTTATTTGAATGAATGTAAATTTACTTCTTTGTCAAAGTTATATAGCCGCCCCTGTCACAAACAAGTGACTCTGGGCAGTGTAAACCGGGCTCAGAACAATGAACTAATAAATATTAAATTATTACAAATGTTAAAATTGTATTTATTTGTCAAATTTGTATAGCTGTCCATCTCACAAGCAAATGACTCAAGGCAGCATACAATAAAGGTGAAAACAATTAACAAATAAATACTAAATGATTATTATTAATATTCAAAACATTAACAGTGTTTATCTGAATAAATGAATAATATTTATTTGCTTACTGACCAGATGGCGTATATAGCAATAGCAATAGCAATAGCACTTAGACTTATATACCGCTTTACAGTGCTTTACAGCACTCTCTAAGCGGTTCACAGAGTCAGCATATTGCCCCCAACAATCTGGGTCCTCATTTTACCCACCTCGGAAGGATGGAAGGCTGAGTCAACCTTGAGCCGGTGAGATTTGAACCGCTGAACTGCTGAACAGTCAGCTGAAGTAGCCTGCAGTACTGCACTCTAACCACTGCGCCACCTCGGCTCTTATATGAGAATCGCCCGTCATTTTACCCTCATATCAACCCATAGGATTAATTGTATGAGACAGAGAATCAGGGGTGGGTTCCTCCCGTTTCAGACCGGTTCTCCCGAACTGGTAGTGGCCCGCTGGTGATGTCATGATGATGTCACCGAACCGGATCAGTTGGTGCCGGTCCGTGGGGGTCGCCATCTTTTTTAAAAAAAATTTTTAATTTTTTTTCCTTCTGAGCATGCGCAGAAGCCGACTTCCGGCACTGTGCATGCGGTTGCCATCTTTTTTTGGCTTTGTTTTGCGTGCGTGTGCCCATGAGGTGCGCCCACGTGGCGCGGGAGGGAGCGAACCGGCAGCGAGGTAAGTTGGAACCCACCCCTGCAGAGAATGATTAGTAAATTGAAGTGTCCAGGAAAAGAACATTGTCCAGCTGCCTATAAACACATGGAAAAAAAACACCCCAAGAATATTTCAATATTCACATTCTCTTTCCTTCTCTATCATTTACTATTAACTTTCCCCCCCCCAAAAAATTATTTGCTACAGTTAAAGTTTGACAGCAACTGATGAATGTTTGGGACAAAATGTAACATTAACTGCCTTGTAAAAATTAGATGACGCCATAGATAGATTGTTGTTGAACTGGCACAGCACAATTCTGAATTCTAGGGATGCCTTCCACTTTATCCAATATTTTCCAGTTCAAAAATCGCTTCTAAAACTTTCAGATATTTCCAGAGAAATCATGCACTTCGTTATTCCCTCTTTTGTAGATAATTCTTCTCTTCTGAAATATATCTGAATCATTAGTTAAACATAACTAACATTTATTTGTTATATATATATATATGCAATTCACAGTAGACTTGTTGCATTAAGCCCACTTTCTTCAATCTGATTTTTTTCTAAATGGACTGGATTTCAACTTCCAAAATTTTAATGTGATCTTTAATCCTTCAGAATGATATCAGGTTGTTGGAGGCTGAATTAGGAGAATAAATGGAGAAGGCAATGAAGTATATTTTTAAAAATAGCTAAAATATGAAAAAATACAAACTAAAAATGTCAGTTTATGATGATTAAGCATGTGCTATATTTTCAAAGATAAATATTGTTGCCACCAAAAGGATTTGGACTCTTTCAGGGACATTTCCAAAGCCAAAATTCACTCCTAAATATGAGTGACAATAATTTATTTAATGTTCTTAATAAACGATCAGATCTTTGTCAGTATGATGCTACATATTACAATAAGATTTGGCTATGTGGGTACATATTTTTATTTTGATTGATGAACAGCTCACAATGAAAACAAAACTCTAATTCAGTATTAAACTACATGGTAAAACTGATATATTTCTCAGCCTAATTAGCCATAAATGTCACATATGGAGGCGTAGCTTAGCACAAAGTGCCTTCAGTTTTCAGTTTTCAATAGTAGTACTTTGAAATGGATCCAGAAGTGGATTAAAACCCTGTATAATATGAACACTTTTAAAAAAGCAATTTGCCTATTCCGGGTAGCAGGTTTATTGCCTTGTTTTGGATGAGCTGAAATTTGTATATCATTTCAAACACAGCCATGTCCAAAAAACTTGCAGTAGTCCAAACTAAGGATACCAGAATGTTGATAATTCTAGCATGCCAGCTTTGTCCAGATTAGACCTATAGTTGATACAACAACCTAAAACAGAGATTTACAACTAGAGGCCTCCAAAAGTCCATATCAAACTTTAAAACTGGAAGAAACTTTAAATATATGACCGGAGACAGAAATTGGATCATTATTCAATTGAATAATTATCATTAAATATAAATTAAATGACAAGTAAATGTAATTAAATGTAAAATAAACAAAATTAAATGTAGCCTTTGTTTGATTCTTCACTTATTAAGCTATGGTGTGCTGTCCCTGGTACATCGTTCAAAATTCACATGACTTTCAAGACAAGAAATTTGGACCTTATCTTAAACTTTCACACGGATAGGGAGAAAAGTTTCTAAATTCAGCTTAGGCCAGGAGTAGAAAACAAAAAGCCAATATACATAATAAAATACAAAGAGATAGAATGACTATACATCACAAAATGCAAATAGAGATAGAATGACTGTGGCAAAAGAAAGCCAAATAGTACCGATAGTGAGAGGTACACTCCCAAAACATCTGGACCACCACTTGAACACCTTCAGCACTGACAAAATCACCCTCAGTCAATTGCAAAAGACAGCTTTATTTTATACAGCTTACATCCTGTGATGATCCCTTTAATATCATCAAGCAACATCAGGCCTATCGCAGCTTCTTGGGAAGGGCTCAATAGGTCGATGAAAATGCCAAATCCATTCTAAACATCTGGCGGACTGTGCAACCAACCAGAACAGCAACAACAGCAAATAAAAATCAACTACAATCTCCTGGTATCATCAAAGAATAGACTTAGAGATGGGACTCTAAGGTTGTGATGAGGTTGTGCTGAGCTGCACCCAGTTTAGCTGACTGTAAATCCAGAATACAAGTGGTCCTTGACTTTACGACCACAATCGAGCCCAAACTTTCTATTGCTATTTGAGACAGCTGTTAAGTGAGTTTTGCTTCATTCTACGACATTTCTTGCCATGGTTGTTAAGTGAATCACTGCAGTTTTTAAGCTAGTATCACAGTTGTTAAGTGAATCTGGCTTCCCCATTCCCCACTTTGCTTGTCAGAAGTTTGCAAAAGTCATAAATATGAGCTAAGTGTCTGAATTTTGATCACATGGCTGTGGGGGTGCTGCAATTGTCACTGTTTCAGTGCCGTTGTAACTTCAAATGGTCATTAAATGAATGGCTGAAAGACAAGGACTACCTGCAGAGGAGCTCTGTGTGCTTTTCATCCAAAGCAGAGAAGAAATACCTAATGAGCTACTGAGCATTCTGACGTGAAGTATCAGGACCAGCATGGTCTCATCCTTCTCTCCAAGCACTGAGTTAATATATAGAGGTGAAAGAGTGGTCAGGACCTAGCTATGAAGCTGATGCTTGCCTCAAAAGACTCTGGGTATGCAAAACCTTTTCACAAAACAAAATACTGTAAGACATGACCCTCCAAAAAAGACTTCCTTGATCATGAGCTCTTTGAACCCCAAGGAGTGATCAGAGAGTGAATGAATGAGTGCTATACACAAGACAGGTAGCAGTTCCTAGCTCTCTGCAGAAAATAGAAATGAAAGCGTTCCTTAGATATGGTTGAGTTAGTTAAGATCCAGGTTTAGACCCACAGAAATCTCAGCAACTATATAGCCTTACATAACCTTTCTGTATGCAACTGCATAATATTTCAATCCAAGTCTCAATTTTATATAGAAAGTAAGGGAAGGGCTGGAAAAAAGCCCACGAGACGAGGATTAGCTGCACGCAGATCCACATGACAAGAGCCACGTGCTTCCAAAATGACAAATCTGGTTTTGATCGTGTGGGAGGAGGTCTTACATGAAATAGCCTTAAAAAAACAACAACCCCATTTCAGAAAGTTCTTAGAATGTGCATCAACTGGAAATGAGGTGGCTATTTTTAGGCAACACTTATTTCATTTAGAAATGATTGCGTGGGGGGGGGAGAGGGGGAGGGGATAGGGAAGATCTGCACATGCTATTTGCATTCATTCTTGATCACAGAGATGAGATGTGGAGCTACTTGGTAAATTATATGTTGCCATCTGGGTGTCTTCAGCAGTTTCTGCACTTAGCTTTCTGATTGCTTCTATCCACCAAGAATGGAAAGTTTTCTCTCCAGTGAAGTTTAAGTGTTCCAGCTTTGTTTCTTATGCTATCATCTCCTAAATACATGGGCATTGTTTCCAAATGGGCAACTTGTTGACCCTTCCTAGGACAATCAGTGTGTTTCCCTCTCATTTCACATACAAATAATCTCACTAAATTCATCTGATGCTGAATGCGACATCTGTGTACAGGACATACTGAATGGCCTCGAAGGGCAGGAGGAACAGCCACTACCAAGGCAATGATTAGATAATCCGTGCTTGAGCCCAGACCAAGAACATAGTTTGAGAAAATGTTTCAAACAAGCCCGAAATAGAGTAGGATGTGGGGGTGGAGAGTCAATTAGACTTGCAAGATTCTGTGACTGGGGTTGTTATAATAAAAGTAGTCCTGACCTACTGATTTCTTAGTATGGCCTACCTTGTAGGGCTGATAGTTTGCCATTTGTACCAATATCTTGTCTATCTTTCACCTAGGAGGTATATAAAATGAATATGAAACATAACAAAAGGAGATATGTTTTGCTGTTTGGCATTAACCATAACTAGTGATAAATGAATCTGTCCATTTCAGTTTTTCATTTGTCAATCTAATTTAACATTAAAGTCATTTAATATTGTTTCTACACTGGTTTACAGTATTTGAGAGGTTGGTAGTTTAACAGGTACAGAATATTACCTTCAAATATATATTTTAAATGAGCATTAAATTTTTATAAATGGCTTTTGTGTGTGTGTGTGTGTGTGGGTGGGTGGGTGTGTGTGTGTGTGTGTGTGTGTGTGTGTGTGTAAAATAAATTTTTTTTTTAAGCCACATTTTATCTTTTTTCCTCATTCCACCCCCCAAGGGAAAAAAGAAGTTCAACCCAACCGCCATAGCTCTTGTCCCTTTAAAAAAAAATCACT
>QLTV01002260.1:3329635-3357437 GCA_003457575.1 Thermophis baileyi
CTTCCTTCCTTCCTTCCTTCCTTCCTTCCTTCCTTCCTTCCTTCCTTCCTTCCTTCCTTCCCATATGTTTATATGTGTGGTTCCAAATTTTTATACAATTGTCCCAATACATATATTTTTTCTATCTAAACAGTTTCTTCTACTGTAATGGCTTTTTGGAATTTATATTTAACTATACCCACCAAAATACCTATTTTTGTATGCAATTTCTCGTGAACTGCATTACAAAATTTAGAGAAATGCATTGTTGGCTACATAAGTATATTCTGACTCACAAATAGGTTGAAGAATTGCAAAATGGGAACCTACATATTTAGAGTAGATTAAATTATTTTTCCTATCTCCAGCTTCAGCTAACACAGCATGCAACTGTGGAATCTCTTGTGCAGTCCTGCACAATATTATAAACAGCCTATATAATTTTATGTCCAGTTCAAACTATTAATTGTTATAGCCATGCCTTAAATGATTTGGAATCAAGTTATTAGCACTGATGTGAGCTCTGCACATCATTTAAAGTAGCAAAATAGCTGGCGGGCAGAAGAAACCAGGACTTCTTAGCAATGAGTAATTTATGGTGCAATTATCTACCTCTAGATATTTGTTTGCTTTTCTTTTGATATGTTTTTCCTAATTTTCTGGAAAATATTTTGAAGGCCATTCGGGGAGAAAGGGAGATTGGAAAGAAGAGGAGGAAAAAAATCTCATTATGTTATAAGAGGTTCTTTAGCAGAAGGTCCTTGGAAGATCTGCAGACTATTTACACTGGAGACAAATCAAGATATTTTTTAAAAAATTTATTAGATGGCAGGCATTTGGCTTTAAAGTTGCCAAGATCAGTAAAGTTGAATGGCACCTACCTAATTATGTTTATTGCTTAGAAAACCTATAGAGAACTTTATACAGTTGTTATCAGTATTTAAAACAAATAACATAAAAGCACTCATATGTTCATCATTATCAAAGTAAAATCATGAGTGATATATAAAGAACACAAATGTGGAATGGCTTGTCCATTTAAAATCTCACGGGAGATATAAGTACACACTGAATTCCTTCTGATTTTCTGATTTGGGTTGTATTGATTAAGTGGTGGATTGAAGAGGACATAAATTATAGTAGAAGGCAGTTGGGAATTAGAGCAATGGTTCTTTTCTTACAAAAATTGCTAAAGTATCCTTTCTTAATAAGTAGTACACAAAATTAAAGCAAAGGCTGAAATGAGCCCTGAAAATTTCCAGCAGTTTCTGTACCTTCAAAGCATCTTTGATATAGTAGCAGCATCTGTCTTACTTATTAATAGTTTTAAATGGTGTCTTTCTGCGGCTTGCAGATAGCGAAGCTTTTATTAATGGCTTGGAAGAAAGGAAGGAAGGAAGGAAGGAAGGAAGGAAGGAAGGAAGGAAGGAAGGAAGGAAGGAAGGAAGGAAGGAAGGAAGGAAGGAAGGGAGGAAGGCGGGCAGGAAGGAGGGAAGGTAAATCTTTTTGCATGGAAAAGAAGCTGACCAATTAAGCAACTATTGTAATCGTTAATACTCTGGCTTTGCTGAACAGAAAGCAGTAAAAGGACTAGAACATTTAACTGACAATAGGCAAGTAAAAAGTACAATAGGCAAGATTTCATAAAATTCACTAATCTGCATTGAATAGATGGGCTTTGCAATGGCCTTTCAGTGAAAACCACCTACAGTACATTACTCAGGCTTAAAGTAATGGAGGAAAACAGAAGAAAGAACAATGGAACATAACTTTCTGGATTCTTCACCAAAAGAGGATAACAATTCTGGATAACAAAGCCTAGTATTTTTCCCTATGTTGAGATTTTTTTTTTTTTACAATGAGCATGTGAATTAAACATTTCCAAATAAATATTGTAAGCATCAAAACACCTATTATTATAACCTAAGCAAGTCTCTTATGAAACATCCTTAGAACTGAGCTTATATCTTTAAGTTTCTTAAAAGATTTCCCAGTATCTCCTTCTCTGATTGACATGACACTGTGACTTTTCAAATGCCAATCTAAGTCATGTTCTTCAGGGTGGCAGGTGTGAAGTGGGGAGTTGAAAAACTCTGGTTTCAGGCTAGTTAATGGAAGGAATAGACTTCCTTTCATAGTACAGACAGAATGTCTATTCAGTTATGGTGTTAAATTAACACTAAACCTTAAGATAAAAGGTGAGGAGGAAGAAAGGGAGAAGAGAGAAGAGAAGTTTGCTGCTCTATCTAGTTTTTAAAGTTTTTAAAAGATGATTTATGCTTAACTGGTTGGAATCAAGACAATTCCATCAATTCCTTTTAGAAGTACGAATTGTTGCAAAGAAGCAATCATCTCTAATATTGTCATTGCATAAAATATTTGCAAGACTGTATACTTTTTAGAATATGTTAACTTAGAACAGCAACTAGAACAAAATAAAATCATTCAGTATGCAGCACATGGAAAGACAATTTAGAAGCAATCTTGTCAAAAGAGGCTTGTGGAGAAGAAGGGAGAAATGATGTTTAGTGATGGAAAAATATAATCAAAGGAAACCATTATCAACACATGCATCTTTGCAGTCTGATCTCCATGTTTTCATGATAGCAGGAGGAAATTCTTCAAAAGCGGTTGACATGCACATTCTTGCTGATGTCTTTTAACTCAAAAGATAAGTAGCTAAGTTATAAGTGGCAGCAATTTCTATTCAAACTGCTCTAAAAGCAGACCAATTAGTTCTTGATGTGCCACACTAACATCCTCACTGCCCAGTAGATAACAACAGGAATATTCCACAAAATGAAAGATTTGGATGGGTAATTTCAGAAATAGTGTGTAATATACCACATCAGAAGGGGAGGGCTTTAGTGCAAAGTAGCCAGATGTGTTGAAAAGAGCCCAGCCTTTCAGGTCCCTCCAAAAATGTACAGAGGTTGAAGGAAGCAGGCAACTTAACCCCTCCAATAACTAATGACACCCATGGACCATGTTCAGTGCACACCTTATTTTCATATGCTACTGGGTTCATGCAACGTATCACCATTATATACCAGATAAATAAATCTTTTTTCAACTGGAATTATTTTTAATTGTTCAAACTCTTTGAGTTATACACAAAGCTTTTCAGATTGAAAGTGCAGGGCAGGCTTTGGCAATTGGATGGTCTCCAGATGCAAAAATTCATTTCCCATAATACATAGTTGGTATGAACATGGCTGAGAATTGGGGTGAGGGACCCACATTGGAGAAGGCTGGCATAAGGCAAAGGTTACCCGAGGGCCTGTCTTCTCCCAGTTATTTCTACTCATCCAATCCAGGATGGACATAATCTGGGTCCTGTCAGCCAAGAAATGTCAGCTGTCAGGGACTAAGAAGCATGTCTTTTCTGCCTGCCCTCTAGAATATTCTCCTTTTTGAGGTTAGGATGGCCCCGACCCTGTTGGCCTTTGAGAAGGTCTTGAAGACCAGGTGATGTGCCAGGGCTTATGGTCCTAAGTATGTGTAAGGGCTCAATTTCCTGGTTATGTTGACACCTGTGAATTATAACATCTCTTGGCTGCTATTACTTCATTTTTCTTTTTGTATTGTGTTTTAACTGGTTAAGTGTTTTTATGAAACCAGAGTCACTGGTTTGAGATGGGTGGCTATACAAATTGAATAAATAAATAGACTTCAATAAAAATTTAAGAACATATGGCAATCATTTTTTTTTAAATTGAGGTAGTTTTACTTATCTGGAATTAAAGCTGGAAAGGGAGCTGAACTCTGATTAGGAAAGGCTTCTGTAGGCATTCAGACTATAGAAATGTTTTGGTCTACAGTGCGATATTATAACATAGAATATGTTAATATTTTTCAAATAACTGAACTCAGTAATCACATCAGAATTACATGAATGTAGAAGATTTTGGAGGATAGCCATTTCTGCCTTACACTGAAGATATGCAGTCTTCGTAGCATCAACCAAGACTTTTATTGGCGCTAATGAATGTGCTGTAGCCTAAAGATTAATGATACATTTACTTTTTTTTGTATAGTTAATCCTTCCCCAAAATAAACCTTATAAAATGACTGGAACAAGGACTAATGAGAATGCATGATCTGCCCCAGGAATTAACATAGGCAGATTAAATATGGAACAACTGCTGCATCTGCTTTGGTCTGCAGTGTTGGAGTTCCATGATTTATTCCTCTTTATGCAGTATGTAAGAAAACCAGGAGGAGTTATCTCCATAAAAACCAGGCCAAACACAGTTAATCTATAAGTACAAGTTATAAAGACTTTGGCAAACTTCCTGGCTTCCTTGGGATTTCAGAAACATTCAGACATTTGGATTCAGCCTGGTGGTTCGCAGTTATGTGGGCTACATCTAACCTACACAATGTTTCATATGCTTTGTTGATTTTTTTTATAGGCCTCCAGAAAGCCTATGACTAGGTTGAGATAACATGAACACATAGAATGAATTTATTGGTGTCGCTCTGCAGGGGTTGGTCAGGCAGTTATAATGTTGACAACAATCAAAGAAATTTCAGAGATGTTTTCCTTTGCCACCTCCTTCTAGTAGCTATATTCAACCTCAGTCCTGATGTTCAAATCTTGATTCATGAAACCAGCACATCCGCATTGCTTCAGGCTTGTTTCAAGTAGATTGTTTGCTCTGTTGATAACATTATAGGGCACAATGTGCATCTGATTAAGGCCATGAGATAAATGGTTCATCCTTTTACTTGACCTAACAGTGATTTCCTGAGTAGATTAACCCAGAATTCTGAGATTACAAGGAGCAGTGGAGAAGTAAGTATGGCTGGGCATGGATGCCTTTGTTTTAATTAGAACATTATAAATCATAGATTTGATCCTCACATCATAAAAGAGACAACTGGGGTTAAGCTGAAATGATCATACCATTCCTACTCATGTCAAAGTCTACAAGAAAACGTCCAGCCACATTTCAATTGAGCTTATAAATCGGCCCAGTCTCTATTCGTTTTTTTATTAGTTTATCAGAATATAAAATACAAAGGAAAATGAAACTAATGAGAAAAAAGGGGAGGAAAAAGGGAAGAGGAGAAAGTGTAGGATAAAAAGGGGGGAAAGCATTGACTCTTGACTCTTTTTAGCACAATAGAAGATAATAATATTACAGCCTCAACTTTTTGCTCTTACACAGTAATATATACTAGCCATTTCTAAAACAACAAACCCATCTAAACAGCAAAACCCAAATCAAAGTTTCATTTGATAGAGCCGAGGTGGCGCAGTGGTTAGAGTGCAGTACTGCAGGCTACTTCAGCTGACTGCTAGCTGCAGTTCGGCAGTTCAAATCTCACCGGCTCGAGGTTGACTCAGCCTTCCATCCTTCCGAGGTGGGTAAAATGAGGACCCAGTCTCATATATGAGTATAGCAGTGCTGGGTTGCTGCCAGTTCGGACCGGTTCTCCCGTACCGGTGGCGGAAATTTGCACCTGCTCACCGAACCGGCAGCGATGGCCCGCTGTCCACACCCCCGAACCGGTTCTCTGGTCACTGTGGCCCTGCAAAGTACGCTCTGCGCATGCGCAGAGGGTTCTGCGCATGCGCAGAGGGTCATTTCCACGAAGTGACGTGGGCGAAACACGCACTTCCGTCGCGATGCGAACCAGTAGGGAAGGTAAGTAGAACCTACCCTGGAGTATAGCTGAAAATCATCCCGATGTTACAGATGCTGTCTGGATAGGGACTTGTAAGCGCAGGAGGAAACACTTGATAAGTGCAGCAGCACTTTAAGAGTGCAGGGTGTTTTGCTCCCAATCCTACTCATGGTTGGCTTTTCTTCAGCCATCTTTAACATCCAATAGCAAGGGATGCATATAATGCAATATAATACCAGGCTCAAGAATCTAATCTAAATAAAAAATAGTTTTCAGACTTTCATGGAGTCTATTTCTTGGTTTCTGCCCCATAAGGCTGACACAGCAAGAAAAAAATGTAATAGATTGATACAGAAGTAAATGCGTAAATCCATCCAGGTGATACCATTGCACTTTTCAGAAAACACGTTGAAAGCTTTTGTGAACAGTATTATGCTAAACAATGCTCTGCAGGTCAAAAGCTCTGGAAGTACCCCCAATGGGGATCCCCAGAAGTTGGGACCAGCCTGAGTGAACAAGAACAGAAAAGAAAAGAAAAAACTGAACAGTCATAGCACACCCAGAACTATGATCTCCCTCATGTATTCACTGACATTTCAGTCCGACCAGGATGGGTCTGTTCATCACCAAGCAGGTTAAGAGAACTTGAGGGGCAGATGTGCTCTGGGAAAATGGCACGGGAGGGAAGGATCAAGATTCTTTGTTTTTAGGGCAATATCTCTCAATTTTCAAAGTGGATCCATATAGCTGTTACTCAGAGAAACAAAAATTTCAAAGAAAGCTCATTAAGGAACTCTCCCATCTGAGCAGGGGTGGGTTCCTCCCGGTTCGTACTGGGTCGGCCAAACCAGTAGCGAGGCGCTGGTGATGTCATGATGGCGTCGTGGACCCGCCTTGGTCGGTGCTGGTCCGTGCGCGCCATTTTTTTCCGTGAATTTTTGGCGGCTTTTTTACGTTTTGGGCCGTTTGTGCTCTGCTGCTGCTTCGGAAAGGGCCCTCCCACCCACCCTCGTGTTAATGCTGTCCTGTATTCTTCGCCCGAAGCACAGCTGATCAGCTCCTCAGCTGTATTTCGGGCAGATTATAGTGACTGAGCATGCGCGGACACAGAATTGCACCGGGGGAGCGCGCGCACGCGTAACCCTAAGCCACGCCCACAGTGGTAGTAGAAATTTTCGGAACCCACCCCTGCATCTGAGGATATGACCACTCACAGGACCAAGGGACTTCAAGCTTCCTTCTGATCTGTTTCCTAAGCTTAAGCAGCTTGCCCTGAAAAAGGCTTTCAAGGGGAGGACAGAGACCTGACTCATTCGTAACCATAGCAGGAAAGACAATAGAGCCAGAAGAGGGGGGGGGAATCTTCAAGTGAAGATGTAGTAACTCAGCTAGACCCCAAAGCAACTGTTTTAATTTCCAAGCAGCGTGTTGTATGCGCATACAGGAAGCCCCAGCTTGCAAAACGAAGACGTTCATCTGTGAGATATTTTTCCTCCCATTTTCCTTGCTCCATTACAATCGTCTTTTCTTTTTATATCTTGCGTGCGTCGTTGCTGGCGTTGCCTTTGTGGTGGTGCAGCCTCGTCTTTACTACAGGCGCAATGTTGCCAGGGAGAGGCACCCGGCACCTTATGGTAATTAAAACCTTTGTAGAACATGCATATTTTAATTATGACTTGTTTTAATGTTGAAAGTATTGACTCAGGCTGCCCATATGAGACACAGCCACACATTCCAGCAGGGCCAGCAATGACGGCCAGTGCATTCCTCAAGAGTCCCAAATATTAAACAGACATGCACTCGCGTTGAGCCCTGTCTGGTCTAAATATATATAAACCAGGAAGTATAATGGGGTGGGGGGATGTCAGAGAGGTGGGAATAAACTTCCATATGTTGGAAAGTTAACCCAAAGCTTCAGATTAAGTGGCAAAACAGCGGCTGCAACAGAGAGAAAAACATCAGATGGTTGTAGATTTTGACTAGAATATAATATGTCTTTGTTAAGGGACAAACAGGAATAGGGTTTTTCGCTAGCATGGTCTCCAGTTCTGTTACCCAGAGGGGTTCAAATACTCTCAAGTTTCAACCTGCACAATGGCAAATTTCTAAGCTCTGCAGAGTTTTCATCAGTGGCAAGGATGTTCGAAAACCCCCAGAAGTGCCCTAGAGAAAACAAAAGGTGTAGACAGGATGGAAATCTCTCAGCTTGAAAAGTAACCTGATAGTAATTAAGGGCAAACCTAGACAAAATAATAAGCAAGAATTCAAAGAATGGAAAAGTTCCCTGCCTCTATTCATTTTGTTGACTAAAATGGAAAGGATTAGAATTCATCTGCCACTAAAAAAAAAAAAAAAAGCATTTCTAAATAGTTCAGCTCAGGCTTTTTTTGTTATTTGGTTTTTTTTTTTGTTTGTAGGTTATTATTCATTCAGCTCAGGCTTTTTTTGGGAGGGGGATGGACAGAGAGGATGCAGGCCATCACCCATTCCTCTCTTTCATAGCTCACTGTTGGAGAATGCCACTCAGAGTCAATAGTGGTGGGGTATCTGCAAGGTTTGGCGGAAAAAAAAATCAAGATGGTAAGTACAATGATACAATCATTTTTGTGTGTCACCTTGATTGTTCCATCTCAGCTGATACCTTGGGTGTTGTTGTTTTTTAACCAAATCCCATGGACATCCCAAATTCCACAAGTTCTTTGGAGACACTGAAAGGACAAATGAACTCAATGGCCAATGATAATTTCTTTCCTCATCACAACCTTTCATTTGTAAAGGAATAATACTTTGTTGTTCATAACTATGTTCAGTCTTCTTCTGACCATTTCTATAAAACAGGAAGGGCAAAGGCCAAGCAAACCTATTTGCAACCTCACCTAATTTCACACTGGTTCTTCTTATGAAATCTAGTGATGTCTTCATCGGCTGCTGATAGAAAATTAAGTGAAAGGTGGTGTGGCTTGCACCACCCCTTTGCTGGCATGGAAGAGTTTTAGCTGGTGTGTTCGAAAGAGTTCTGCATTCCACTTAAATTGTATTTATGTAGAGAAATAGCTGGAGTATACATTATAATGAACATTTCAGTATTACAGGTAGACTTCGACTTATGACCACAATTGAGCCGAAAATTTCCGTTGCTAAGCAAGATAATTGTTAAGTGATTTTTGCCCCATTTTATGACCTTTCTTGGCCACAGTTGTTAAGTGAATCATTGCAGTTGTTCAGTTAGTAACACGGTTGTTAAGTGAATCTGGCTTCCCCATTGGCTTTGCTTGTCAGAAGGTCAGAAAAGGTGACCCTGGGACAGTGCAACCATCATAAATACAGGACAGTTCCAAGCGTCTGAATTTTGATCACCTGACCATGGGGATGCTGCAATGGTCGTAAGTGTGAAAAGCAGTTGTAAGTCACTTTTTTCAATGCCATTGTAAGTTCGAATGGTCACTAAATGAACTGTTGCAAGTCGAGGACTACCTGTAGCTGGAGTATACATTATAATGAGCATTTCAAAACTACCAGATGATTGAAAGACATTGTGTGGTGCTTAGAAACCCTTCTTATTACTAACCATTTCCCCTGATGCAGCGGTGAAATCTACTTACCTTCCCTACCGGTTCAGAAGCGCTAACTCGCTTTTTCGCCCGCGCTCCGCATGTGCAGAACACTTTGCGCATGCGCAGAGGGTAAAAAAAAACCAAAATGGTAGCGTCCGGGCGGGTGGGCGGACCCTCGCGCTGCCGTCGCTACCGGTTCTCCAAACCACCGGCAGGCGGTGCTACCGGTACGCCCGGACCGGGCCGAACCGGGAGCATTTCACCCCTGCCCTGATGTATAGGCAGTCCCATTCAAGGCACAATTCTCCTTAATAGCCCCTTATTGCTCTGGAAATTTCCACTCAAACTTAGGGTAAATAAAGGAACAGAAGACTGACAAAAAAAGATAGGGTCTGGTTTCCCCCCCTTCTAAATAAATGTCTTTGTCTCTTAGCAACCGTTCAATAGGTAATACCAAACTAGGCCTGAATGCAAATATTTGTATTCTGAATGGATTTTTAAAAATCTTCCTCCTCCTTGCTGTTGTTGCAATCCTAGCCTGAATGTCTCCCGTGACTTCTGTGCAAGTTTCAGCACACCTTTGACGGGGTGGGCATAGCAGCAAGCGAATGGACTGCTTGTCACCTGATTCTTGAGATGCCAGCAACGACCTAAGCAGATTCCTGGAACGAGAATGCTGCTCCAAATTGGGGTAAATGTTTAACTGGGATTTGTGAACGTTGTGGCTTTTGAATTGGTTTATTCTTAACTCAGTCTCTGCTTTCTTTATGGTCACTTTCGTGATTGCAGGCATGAAGGAGTGAAGGAAACACAGTAAGTAGCTCTATATTCCACATTGTTGAGACTATTACATTTATAAATTGGATGGTAGACCAGTGGTGTTTGTTTTTTTCCTGCTGATATTCTGTATCAAAAACAGACACAACTAGGGGATCAATACAGTGTTAACATTATCCCAGGAGTAAGAAGAAGATAAATGGCTTAGCCAAAAAGAAATTCAAAGGGAGAAATCACAGCTGCTTGACAGTAAAACCTGAAGTTGTAAATTATTTAGCTTTCTTAGCCTCTGTGATTTTAGCCAATTGGGCCCTATGTACAAAAGCAGTTATAGGTTCAAAGTGTGTGGGGAAGAAAGAGAGTAGCCCTGAAAAACCTCAAGATTGATTGTAAAGAATGTGTCCCCCCCCCAAAGAAATCAATATTTTCAGACTACCTCATTTGAGAACTATTGGAATATGAAATCCACATGGGTTTTAAAAGATTCATAATCAGGAGCGCACAGGAAATCTAATCTAATGAAAGAGAAGCAATCATACTGAATTTGATTTGATGCTAAAACAGGAGTTTCGAGAGAAGGAGGGAGGGAAGGAGGGAGGGATCTTAATGGCACCCTAACATTTTCCATATGTGTTCCTCTATAGGTATTTTTCTGAGGATGAAAAATGTTCCATTGCTCGTGAACTCTCTCATTCTTTTTTTGGGTTGCTGCAGGTTGAACAATAAATACAGCCCCTCCAGGAAAGACTCAAGAGAGATAGTCTCCTCAGGGTTATGCTTATTTGGAGGATTGTTATCTGAGGAGAAATGGTCCCAGAAGATAGTATTCACAAAAAGGTCAGGGTAAAGGTCAATGATGATTAAGAACTCAAAAGGAAAACTCCACTGGTAGCAATAATGGTTAGAAATACAATAGAATTAATATGGAATTACAGTAGATAAGAATCGCCAGAGGATTCTTCATCTATTATATGAATGGTGTATTTGTGTATAGTGCCGTTGCGTTGTATCTTTGCTCTGACATGATATTACTACCTGCTTTCTGTAGTAGTATTTTTGAGTAATTCTTTGAAGTACATAAGTATGTTCTACTTTCATTTAGAGAGGCCGACCCACAGATTCTATTCAGTTATATAACTTAGTCATAGGGTGACTTTGCAAGCACAAATGGCAAATAATGATTGAGAACAACATTTTTCACTTTTTAAGTGTAGACCTCGTAGTCTTCAAGTGAAGGCTGATCTAAAGCTTTCAGCAGTTTTTCATGCTGGCTGGGCCTGCCTGGAGTCGTAGTTCAGCAACAACTAGAAATCCCAGTATTGTTTCTCATTATTGCATTAAAATATATTTTCAGAAATCTCCTTCATAACACGTTCAGAATGATGACCCTTCCCCAGGCAAAGTTCATTAGAGCAATAACAAAGCAGTGTCTGAGAATTTTCAGACAAAGATTGGCAGAACCCACCTATCTTGACACAAAGAAGGGTCAAGCTGAAGAAGTTTCTTGGATGAGAAGCGAAACGTCTTCAAGGAAAAACAAAGAAAGTCCAGTTGCCTTTTGAAAAAGTACCTTTGGGGCAACCATGACCTGGATGACTGAGGATCTCCATAGACATTCTACCCTATCTTGACTTTTTTGATTTCCTACCTTCCATAGAAGTCTTTCTGCAGTTACTTGCTTATCTAGGAATTCCAACAAGCCTGCCTCAAAACATCTGAATATTATTTAATCTTCTTGGTTTTCTGTCACTGTGCATGCTCAGTTCTTATAGCCTTCTTTGTTGGGCCTCCTCATTGCCAGAACCCACAGACCATGTTCCTCATGTTGCACATTGCTGAACTGGTCAACTTCAGTAGAGGAGGAGCTAGGCATGGCATGCTGCCAATTACATCATCATTTGCGGTAGATGATGATGTAATCCCTTGTGCACCATGCAGCACTCGGCTTTTGTGCATCAGAATAACATCTGCCCCCACCATTTCCACTGACAGATGGGACGCAGCTGGTCATGGTCAATGGACATTTCCTTGCCCTTGCTGGTCCTTCTGATTGAAATTTCTGAGAAATTTCCAAGGAAGGCTTTTTCAGGAGACCATTTGAAAACAAACGAATTAGGGATATTAAGATGGAAGGATTTCTAGACAGGTTTCCTAGACAGATTTCTAAGCAGCTTTCTATTTCGAGATGGCTTTTATTCTTAAATTGCTGTGCATGTCAGAATGAGGCAAAGTATAATAAAAAAAGTCAGATTTTCCCCACTAAAACCCATGGCTACCATAGTTGTGGGAAGTTTGAAAAGCTATTGCTTCTTCAAATAAGGGTAAGACTTCATTATTATTCACTCTTGTTTGTCCTGTCCTAAATACTATTGGGAGAGGCAAGGAGAGAAGATCTTTGTAGGCTATGGCTCATTTTCATGGTAATTAAAAAGATCCAATAACACTCAGAGACAGATGATAGACATGATTTTTGCAAAATAGGGCAGATCCAGGTGTCCATTCCTTTGGGGAGCTAGTCTGAAGGAAAGCATGATGGAGAAGGGATTATTTTCAGTGTTTTCAGTGCTTTCCCCCCCCCCCTTTAAAGTCTTTTTTTCTTCTCTACTCAGATTTCTGGTCACAGCTTTCTTCGTGCCTGAGGCAGAAGCATTTGGTGCGTACTTATGAGCATTTCTGAGAGCAGGAATTCAATCTCAGCAAGGCTGAGTAAAACAGGTTTTATAACAGGAACAGAAGGGAGGTTCACTTAGAGGAAATACATTCTAGGAATAGGCAAAGCTTAGAACTTAGCCAACTGCATCCTACCAGAAGAGTAAAGGAAAGCTATGCTCCATGCGTGTGTGTCTAAGAAAAAAAGCAGAATGGAATGACCTCAGAGTAGCCATCCCTTACTTAGACAAAAAGTAGGCAGAGTGATGGATAAAGAAAGGCACAGAGTAAATGCTTAACTTATGGTCCCTTATGGTCGGTCATGTAGTGATGAAGTATCATCACCACCATTGAAACTGTAACATTAATATCACGATCCATAAAGAATTTATGAGCAGGGATGTAGAATGTATTGGTAAGGGGTCACCCATATAAGTGCTTGATCTTGTTACTTCTTTCTTTAAATTTTAATATTGTCTTTTTTCCTATCAGTGACCTGGTTTCTACTTGTAGTAGAATAAGGCAACAGTTAAATCAGGAGTCGATATCCTGAAACCCTCAAATCTCATGTTACCCTCTTTGTGACCCCATGTCCCATCCAACCATTTTTGGTTAGAAATAATAGTATTGAATCCTGATACTTAAAAAAAAAAAGAAAAAAAAGAATTTCTTACATAGGTCCTAAGGTAAGCTTCATATACAAGTAGTCCTCGACTTATGACCACAACTGAACCTAACATTTCCATTGCTAAGCAAGACAACTGTTGTGTTAAGTGAGTTTTGCCCCATTTTACGACCTTTCTTGCCACAGTTGTTAAGGGAATCACTGCAGTTGTCAATCTAGTAACACGGCTGTTAAGTAAATCTGGCTTCCCCATTGACTTTGCTTGTCAGAAGTTTGTAAGAGGGGATCACATGGGACACTGCAACAGGCAAAAATACATGCCAGATGCCAAGCATCTGAATTTTGATCACACGACCATGGGGCTGCTACAACCACCATAAGTGTGAAAAATAGTCTTAAGTCACTTTTTTCAGTGCCATTGTAACTTTGAACAATGGCTAAATGAATGGTTGTAAGTAGAGGACTACCTGTACATAGTTAAATCACCGAGGAAACCCCCAAATACTTCAAAAGAGAAAAAAAAAACAGAAAATCTTGGCTTAGTTCACTTCACAGCATCTATCTTGAATGGGTCATGCTCTCTCCAGATGGGAAATGTGATCACTTCTATAGCTACTAAAATTTACCATTTTCAATTGGGGAAGCATCTTGCGGCTATAAAGGTGGACTACAGGTGAAATGACTATGGGTTTAGCATTGTTTACAGTCAAAGAACCCCAAACTTTGTAGTAAAAAAACAACAACAACACAGGAAGTTCAGTCTGTGGAAGAGCAATAAGAAAGGTACCCGGCACACATACCCCATCAGCTTGGAATGGTGCCAACCACTTAATTGCCTCAAGATCCTAGGACTTCATCCAGCTGCATGGATAGAGGAGGCCTGTGTCAGATTGCAGTTTCTATACGGGGATGCAAACTGAGCTCACGTTGCTCTTATGCTCCCTGCAGGGCCTAGCTGCTTTTTAGGCAAGCATAGTAGCAGTCACATCGGGGTTCTGAGTATCGACTTGCTGGAAGAGGCCAAGGTTGTGTCTAGCCTAGCCTTCCTCAACCTTTTGCCCTGCAGCTGCATTGGATTACTTTGTCCAGATTCTCAGCCACAGCAGCCAAAGTGGCTGGGAATTCTGAGCGCCGAGTCCAAGACATCTGGATGGCGCCAGATTGGAGAGAGCTATTCTAGTACAAAACACTCTCCCCACCACTGGTTATCCAGATGCTTCAGTTACACTAGAATTGAATCTGCTGATTTCACAACACCAGGGAGAGAATCGACTTTGGAGTTTTGTTTTTTTTCTCAAAAGAAGCAGGAATAACTCAAGTCCTCACTTCAATGCATTCTACCCAAAGAGAAATAATTTTGTCAAATAATAGGAAAATAAGGTAGTGTCTCTTTGTCTCTTTCCTAATTATTCCTTTTAAATAACATTTTGTCCCAGACAGTGAATAGTAACTATATTTGTAAATGGATTTTACTAGCATTATTTCAAAACACAGCTTCAAGCTTTGGAAAATTAACATTGCCACCTATTCATTTATTTGAACCCTCAACTCTGTAAGCAGACGCAGATTTCCATTGGAACAGACTAATATGGTGACTTTTGAAATAATATGTATTTGATATCCCTTAGATGTTTTTGCAAACCTTTCAAACGTATCCTCTTGTTTGTTGAAATCCCTCAAATCATACTATCCACAAAAATGAGATTTTGAAAAAAAAATCCCATCTATTAGGGATGTTAGTAAGACCTTAACTTGGAAAGGTTTGCAATGTGTCAAACTAGATCTTCTGGAATTAGAATCAGAAGGTTGCCAAAATTGGGGAAGACTAGTGTGAACAATGAGCTAATCAAGACCCCCAGAAATGGGACTCCCCATTAGCCTCTTTGCCTGGGTATATTTAGCTCTTTGAATACTGATGATTTGACAAGCAGGTGCAGCCTTATCTAACAAATGGCTTGTAAGATGATCTCACCAGTTATTAAGCCATATAAGGCCAGGCACAAAATGTCTTCCTCACATTTAGCAACACTGAGAAAATGGACAGAAATGCTTTATTTCAGAAACGGAGTTTATAACTCTGAAACATTGAAGGTAGTCCCCTGCATTTCATTTTAAATTTAATGGTAGTCATGTATTATTTTTTGAAACTAATTTGATAAGATGACTATAAGATGAGATGACTGCCCTTTGGATGTTCCCTTATATGGAAGACCAAAACCTGGCAAAATCTTCAGCCTGAAAGATCTATTTAATGTATGATATAAGAGCCGAGGTGGCGCAGTGGTTAGAGTGCAGTACTGCAGGCTACTTCAGCTGACTGTTCAGCAGTTCAGCGGTTCAAATCTCACCGGCTCAAGGTTGACTCAGCCTTCCATCCTTCCGAGGTGGGTAAAATGAGGACCCAGATTGTTGGGGGCAATATGCTGACTCTGTGAACCGCTTAGAGAGTGCTGTAAAGCACTGTAAAGCGGTATATAAGTCTAAGTGCTATTGCTATTGCTATTGCTATAATACAGTATGCCAAACTTTGGACTTCTAATTCAGAAGTGTTCAGTGCTTTAAACAAGCCTGCCTGGAAAGCACACAGCCAAATTAATTTAGCAGAAGCAACCTTGATTGTGATACTCAGGATTTCATAGAGCATCATAATAATCTGAACAAAACAGGTTGTTTTGTCCAGCTGCTGAAAAGCTGTCCTATAATTATAACAACCCTTTTCCTACAAAAAGTTTGTGCACCATGAAATGTATATCCCTCATGCACACATACATGCAAAATGGGGAGACACCCCAGCCCATTCAAATAACTAAACATGGCTACACACACACACACACACACACACACACACACACACACACACACACGGAGGTGCTGCAGGATTTGGTGAGCCTGTCCAGGCTGAACATTGGCCTTCGAAGCATGGCTATCCCCCTGCTGTCCTTCCTGACATCGTATGTGACACTGCAAATTTTTCTCATTCATTCATTCTTTGATAATAATTGCCCATCTTTCAACACATCCTCTAAAATACCTTTCAGACAAACTTGTCAAACATGTTCCATGTACATCTGGTGACAAGGCTGCCAAAAATAGAAGAGGGAAATGAAACACAGATTAGATCTACAGTATCTAACCGCCGTGTGTCGGTCAGTACTGCACTGTCCTGTTCTGTGTGTATCTCCCTAAAAAATTATAGCTGAAGACCAAGTCATACTAGCAGAGCATATACTTTTGAACTGGTGATGCTTCATATTGGCCAATAACTTCTCAGCTACTCCCACTGTTTTTATCAGCTGCATTTTATTTGATCATGTAAGAAATCCAAAAGGCCTATATTTGGACAGATTCTGGGCCTGATGGTAACATTGTAGTGAGAATAATTAATAGTAGTAGAGTGCAGACTGTATCTGAAAGCTACAGAGGCTATTTATGGATTGAGATGTAGTAGATTGACTGGAGCATGATTTGTGGAGACATTAGCCACCTTGACAGGCTAAAGTATCTTTTAATACCTGTGGCAGATACACCATTAGAATCTGTCCATCGATAGATAAAACTTGTTTGGATGTTGAACAATGCACGAGGGAGTGCTTTTGAACACTGGAAACTTCACCTAGTGCAGAATACAGAATCAATCACAGGAGGGAAAGCTTGCTGAGTTTGAAGCAGCTAGAACAGTTGCTGCTCTTTGAATCTGGCCTTAATGCATAAACAACTTGGCAAATGGGATCCTGAAAGAATTCTGCATCTATGTCAACTGGCCCAGATGCTGATTGCTTCAATAGTCTTACCTGGTCTTTCCAATAAACCTTGGGAGCTAGGCAGAATCTTTATCTTCGGAATTCCCTTTCAGAGAAGCTTGCCTGATACAATGTTATATTTTTTTTAAATAGTGGCCATTGGAAAATATTTATTTTTGCTCCTCTTCCCTTTCTTCTACTTTGTCTCCTCTGTAAGCCTGTATACATGCATCTAAGGTAACATCTGGCAATCCATGGGTACAATTGAGCAGACATGTAGATATCAACATTGCTGGTGTTTTCGCTTCCCTCAGCTTTGGTCAGTCCCTTTTATGGTAGCTTGGGATTTAACTGTTAATTCATCTCAGTTTTTTCTTCCTATGACTGGATCAAATTGTCCCACGTCATCTCTCGGTGCTTGGTTTGGAAATACCGGTATGTGATAATGGTACTCCAGAGACAAAAACCAGATTTGGTTGAAGAATCACCAAATGGGGATAGGGTGGGGTGAGGTGAGGGCATCAATTTGGTACTTAAGATATTCCTTGAAATGGCCAAGAGATTGTTGCTCTGTCTGACTCATGCGAGTTGTAATATACTAGACTATCCCTTACAGGGAAATATATTCAGTAAATAGCGGTGTCGATTTTTTATGTGACACAAATATGGAATGTAATAGGGGAATTAGAGAATGTGTTCTCCATTTCCATTTATTGTACTTTGTAGTTTCATTGCTCAGCTATCCCACAGTACTTTGCAGATCTTGCTTGATGTCAAAAAATGAACAATTTAGTTCTCAGATTGCACACCACTAGGATATATATATAAAAGCTAGCTAGACTAGCCAAAAAACAAACAAAAAACAAACAAACCACCATATCTTGACACAGGGCAATGAGAAAAAAACTTCTCTATGGTTGACAAAAAGAAAAAAATCCTCACAAAAGTGGCAGTTGAACTTAATTTGAAGGAGGTCAAAGTTTTTCAGTCTTACTGGTCTACTTCTGACTGATCGGTAAAGTCAGTTTGAATATTGAATTATGCAGAAAAAAATGACAGGTTTTGGTGTTTTGATGCCCTACATGCATGTACAAAACCCTGTAGAAAGGCAGTTTTCTTCATGTCATGTGTATGATTATAGGCTTATTATTGTTGCTGATGCTGCTGTTTATCAAGGTACATCTGCAGAAGTTTATTTAAAAATTAACATTGCCCAAGTTTTTGAGACTCACTGTGCAGCATTTTACATACTATTCTTTTCAAAAGATGAAAAACCTGTTTTACCAAGTTCTACATAGAGCCTTAGACGGGGTGGGTTCTAACTTACCTCGCCGCCGGTTCTCTTCCTTCCACACTGCATGGCTGCGTGCGCATTGCACACCGCGTGATCACGCCGCGGGGGCACGCATGCGCAGTGACAAAAATTTGGCTTCTACGCATACGCAGAAGCAAAACAAGCAAAAAATAGCAAACCCCCCCCCAAATCCCACCCAAAAAAGATGGCGGCATCCACGGACCGGCACCAACAGAACCGGCTCCATGATGTCATCACTGGTTTACTACTGGTTCTATAGAACTGGTGCGAACCAGGAGGAACCCACCTCTGGCCTTAGATCTATATTATTATGCATGGGTCTGCATTCTGTTTATCTTAATCTGTGATGTGCTGTTGTGGTGCTGAAAGGATAGCGCCTATTCTTAAAACAGTTGTCAGGGCTTTAAAAAAAACAAACCAATGCCCCCCAAACTCTCTGTTGGGCCAGGAGTAATCCAGTTCTCATTTATTTGTTGAAATAAACTGAATCTGTATTATAACTCCAGAAGAAGATACAGATGGTTCTATGCCAAGCTGATTTTGAAGAATAATTAAGTCCTTTTCTTTGCATTGTTTTACTATGTAATGCAACTGCATTTATAGGAGAGATTAAATTTAATAAGGTCCAAATTCCAATTCCTTCAATAAAAGACATACTTCACCAGCTATGACCTTTTGAGAACATTTGTAAAAACTGTCTGAGGATGTCAGTTTCCCTCCATATCAAAAGCCACTGTCCACTGATATATTAGCTTTCAGTGGGCAAGGGTTTGGTTTGACCAATTCTTGATTCAAAAAAGGCAATTCTACTGTATATTTCTAATATTACTTGGAGAAAATACCTATAATTTAAATGCAATTTTTGGGACATGTGGAATATAACAGAAAGATGTCACAGTCAAAATGAAAAAGAAGCCCTTAAATTTATAGTGCAAGAATAGTTCTATAAGTAGCTCTGCAAACTCTGTATTACTTGCTAACAATGACATACAGTACATCCATTGAGTTCTTCAAGCAGTATAGTTTAACCCTGAGTCACATTGTTAAATTTTACTAAATCGTTACAGGTAGTCCTCAACTTAGACTGCAACTGAGTCCAAAATTGCTGTTACTAAGCAAGGCAGTTGCCCCATTTTATGATCTTTTTTGCCACAGTGGTTAAGTGAATCATCCTCGACTTAACAGCCACAATTGAGCCCAAAAATTCTGCTGCTAAGCAAGACAATTGTTAAGTGAATTTTACCCCATTTTACCTTTCTTGCCGTAATTGTTAAGTGAATCACAGCAGTTGTTAAGTTAGTAACACAGTTGTTAAGGAAATCTGGCTTCCCTATTGACTTTGCTTCTCAGAAATTTGCAAAAGGTGATGACATGACCTTGGGACATGGCAACTGTCACAGATAAGAGCCAGTGGCCAAGCGTCTGAATTTTGATAACCACGGGGGAGCTGCCACAGTTGTAAGTATGAAATCCAGTCATAAGTCACATTTTTTCAGTGCTGTTGTAACTTCAAACAATCACTAAACAAATGGTTGTAAGTTGAGGACTACCTGTACAATCAAAATCAGAGTTCTGGACCAACAGATGCTGCAACTCATAAAATGGTCATGTGATCAAGCACAACTGCAAAGTCAAAAAGAACAAATGTAAAAACCAGTATGGAATATTTGTGCATGACTTTTGCAACCTAATTATTTTTCTTTGCTATGTGATTTAGAAACCATATTAGGATAAAGCCTTCCAAGCTGGTTTGTCACATAGTTAAAGTCTTCATCAAGCAGAGAGGATTAGATTAAACCTAATGGTATCTAACTGAGCACCATCAACCCATGATTTTATAAACCTGAGGAAGAGGGAATTTTCAGAGGTCCATGTCTTCTTCAGCCTGATCTTCTACTCAAAGAGATATTTTTTTTCTTCCTATTTCTCAACTGCTTACCTGCCCTTTTGCCTATTACCTGTCACTTCAGGATTTATTGAATCTAGATTACTTACTTCTACATTTCTTGTGAATCTGTTTTACTGGCAATTACACGGACAACATGTTCATCTGGGTAGTTTTATGGTAAAGTTTATGAAGAGCTATGCAAACATCTTATTCTGGTTTCCCTGGAGGGAAGAAGAAAGAGATGGGAAAGTCTGAAGGAGTTAGAAACATAATGTTTCCTGAAAATGAACATTTTTCCTTAATCTGCTACTTTTGAAAAAGTTGTAACTCAAGATCTGAAGTACAGGATAGCCCTTGACTTATTACCACAATTGGGGCCAGAATTTCAGTTGCTGGTCATTTAGTGAGTCATCACACGACAGGACCCAATTTTACAATAATTTTTACCACAGCCGTTAAGTGAATCATGAACTTATTAAGTGAGACCAGCTTTGCCAATTGACTTTGCTTGTCAGAAGCCAACTGGGAAATTGCAAATCATAATCATATGGCCACAAGACACTTGAGCCGTTATAAATGTGAGCCAGTTGCCAAACAAACACCTGAATTGTGATCATGTGACTGCAAGAGTGGTGTAATGGTTGTAACTTCAAGGATGGGCCATAAGTTACTTTTTTTTGAGCCCATTGTAACTTTGGACTATTGTTAAATGAACAGTCATAAGTTGAAGATTATTTGTAAAATTCAAAAAAATAAAAATTCTTGATAATTTATCTGGGATTCATATATCTAATTGATAATTCAACCAATCTTTTTTCCAATGTACATAAAAGGGGCAATATTTAGCAGTTGCTATCTGCAATTATTTTATTATAAATATTAATAAGATTTTTAAGAACCTGTTTTCCAATTAATAGGAAGAAACTAAGTAATTCATTAAAATTGCAATCATGTCATCACTTGAATGAGTGTAAGACCATTGTAGAACTGTCGTATAACAAATAAGAGACATGTGGATTGCAAAAAAATTGGTAAACCAGGAGATGATGACAAAACTTTAGCACTTATCTCTTTGATGCCATCTGGTGGTTACCTGGATTTTGGCAGCCTGGATATTGTATCTCTGATAATTTTGCAATTAGTTCTCATCATATTCATGGGCTTTGCTTCCAGGAAAGTGTTTATAGGATTGAGGTTTTAAAAAAAAAAAGGCAACTAAATTTAAAATTCCAGAAAGGTGTTCAGAGATCATTCAGATTTTTCAAATCTCCCCATTGAAAACTTCTCTTCTGTTGAAAAGATTTTGCCTAGCACACTTTCTCTGTGAGGCTATAATGGTATGTGAAAAAGACTTGAGAAATATGGTGAAGAGAGGCTGTCTAGTCGGGTAAGAGATGGCATGGCCCACAATTGTATAATGAGTGAAGAAAGAGACTCAAGAGAGACCCTCCCCAACTTCTCAGACTGTAAAACAGATGGTGGAAGAATTGTACTTTCAGACTTGCAAGATTCTGTTAATGTTTCCTTAAAATAGAATCAGCTCATCTGGCCATGTTTCCTATTCGGTCTACCTGGGAAAGCTGACAGTGGAAAGATCCAGAACATGGCCTTCTTTGCCATTATTCCATGGATGTTCCAGTTTTCATGAAGTCATTTTCTATCACTGACCATCACTGAGAAGAAAAAAAGACACTTGCTTATTCTGAAGTTGTTCTTTTCCATCCTCTAGAACCAAGGGAGGGAAAATTAAATAGAAAACAGACTTTATGGTCAAATTTTTGCAGGTGCAAGAAAAATGGGTAAAGACACCAGAAAAGAACTCTTCAACAGTTAATAGTTTTAAGAGTGCATAGAGCCTTAAGGAGACATAGATCGGTCACTTGGGTGGCCTCAGTCTTGTACATTAAGTGCAGGTTTTGGTGTCATTTATGAAGAAAGGATACCCTCAATATAGAATTAGGATTATTCTTCATCATGAATTTAAACCTAGGTATAAATGAGGACAGCATGTGAAGCATATTCAACTTCTAGTATGGAATAGTAATTTTAGCAAGAATTATTTGGGAGTATTTCCAGGCACTGGGCATTTGCTTTTTCTATTTAAAATCAGGAAGACCTAATGTGTTTTATTGCAAAATATAGGAAAAGCAGACAAGCTCTCTCCTAGGAAAGAAACAATATCGTCTTGCTACATTCAGCTTCATTTATCAGAGATCATGCTTTTTCTTCCTATAACTGAAATGGCTGCTGCTTCCAATATTATAATGTGTAGTTACTTCGGTTGCATTGATGTTAAAATAGTTACCTTAGCAAAGGAAAAATTCCATTTGACTGTAATTTTATCATTTGAAAAGAAGGTCCTTAGGGCATATCCACACTGAGCAGTTCCTACTGCAGGCTGATGTTGGCTGGACTCTATCTTTAAAAAATTCTGCCCAAGTTGGGGTGAACATCATCTGGAAATCACTGCTTTCATAGTAGAGCAGAAAAACTCATGCAGATATTGCATCCATTCCTGTCCTCCAGAATATGGTGGCCAGAGGTGGGTTCTGCCTGTTCGGACTGGCTCTATAGAACCGGTAGCAGGAATTTCCCCCCGCTCGCTGAACCAGCAGCAATGGCCGGCTGGACACGCCCCCGAACCGGCTCTCTCGGCGGTGCCGTAGGTGCCGCCATCTTGTTTTTTGCTTCTGCGCATGTGCAGCTGTTTTTTGCTTCTGCGCATGTGCAGAAGCTGTTTTTTTGCTTCTGCGCATGCACAGAAGCTTGGTTTTTAGCACTGTGCATGCGCCCGCACAGCACGCAAGGCGCACGTGCCCACGTGGCGCGTGAGGAAGCGAACTGGCAGCAAGGTAAGTCAGAACCCACCCCTGATGGTGGCCTGTATTTCATAGAACATATAACATAGAATCATAGGACTGGAAGGGACCTTGGAGGTTGTCTAGCCCAACCCCCTGCTCAAGGCAAGAGACCTTATAACATCCCACTCATATAGTTCTCCAGTTTATTTTTGAAAACTTCCAGTGATGGAGTACCCACAACTCCAGGAGGCAAACTATTCCATTGATCAATTATTCTCACTGTCAGGAAATTTCTCCTTAGTTCTATGTTGGATTGTCTTCCAGCAGAGCAACCTAACAGTATGAATGGGGGGGGGGGATTTTTTTTTTTTTAAAAAAGCCCTGTCCTGACTTAACATTCTGTTCTCTGAATGTAAAGTTTTTTTCCAGTCTAAGTCTTTTGATTTGCACTAAACTTAACTACCGGTATACAAAATTCCTTGTACATAACTTATTTCTAGCCAGATCTGTTTGTACCCAGTTCAGTTTAAGGATTCCCATTGTTCTGTGATGCAATATATATAGGGACTGGCTATTTTGAGGTTTAATTACGTTTTCTTTGACTGTGCAGACATTTAGGCTACAGAAATGGAAAATTAGACAACTTATTTCTGCAGTACCCCACAATGCTGCCTGCAGCTTTAAATCTGTCAGCTCATGAAAGCTTTAGCATGTACTTCAATATGCTTAATGGCCTGGCAATATGTCATGAATTAACATAATGGATAAGACAAAAACTTGAAGGAGGGACAATTATCAGTCGCCAGTTCCATACATTAGTCATTTTAGTCTGAAGTAACTATATGTAGCTGTTTCCCTATACATAATTTTGTCCTATATTGAATTTTGATTTTTAAAAAAAACCATTACAGAATCTATAGAAACTAAGCTAGTCTAAAGTAGTTTCCTGATTATATCTTCATTTCAAAAACTCAACAGTTCCTTCAGCAATTAAAAGAATAATGTGTTCAGTCATCTCATAATTTATGCGATGTGCGTGCAAATATTTAGGCAAGAACAGGTAAATAACTTCAATTCTTTTCACTTTTGGGCAACCCTGCAATCTCATTCTGCTGTTTTCCTCTGCAGTGCAAGCCAAGGTTATATTTCTGCTTTGTTTTAAAAAATAAATTTGTCTAGTTCTTCAGAAAACTAGTGACCTAGTTGTCCATTCATTATTTCCTGATAAGTTGCAAAGTACAGTAAGATGGATGAAAACAAATCCAGTCTATTTGTTTTAGAGTTTAGGAAAAAGAGCATTAAAAGTAACCCAGCTGACAGGTAGGTAGCAAAGAGGAAGGGCCTAAGATGGTACAGGAGGGAATAAATAATCAATCACTATTCATATTGAAAAGTGCTGCAAGAGGACAGCAATGCCAGCAGCAAGTCCAGGTCTTCCTGTTGCCAGAAGCACCTAGAGGTAACCTGTGGACAGCCATGGAGCTTCAAAGAAGTAGATAAACTGGCATCCTTCTTCCACCAAAATAATAAAAACAAGTAAACTTTATAGCCATGTGAAACCCTTCTTGGCAGAATAGTGGAAAATCTGCAATACACCCAATAAAGTTAGAAGCAGGACATACCTCTTTTTCTTGGTTTAAATGAACCTTGGGTGCACAGGATTTTTTAAAACCAGGTCTAGCCTTCTTCCCAAAAAAAAGTATTAAACCTATCTTCATAAGGAGACCGTACCATCATTGATGAAGTTTGCAAAATCGTATCCAAAGCAAAATTGTATCAGGATAGGAGAAAACACAGTAGCTTAAAACTGAAGCAGCTAAATATGACATTAAACTGCCTCAGTTATGTATGAGATTGTGACAAAGGCAACATCTGGAGGCCATGCAACACAGGAAAGTTTACCAGGAATCTGTTTATGGCATTATTATGGACAAATGAGGATAACTATAAAACAGTTCCTCTCCTCTCCTTTCCTCATCTCCCTTCCCCTCCCCTCCCGCTTCCTAGAAAACATTTGCCACTACCATGAAGTATTTAGATAGTCACAACACTGATTAACGCTCAAGTATCATAGAAAAATGCTCTCCTTCAGCAACAGCACAATTTAAGAAACATGGCATGGTATGTCAATCAGAAAGCTGAGTGGGTCTGTGCATTTCTGATCAGAAATATCACTGATAAATAAAGCCTTGCTTTAAAACGAGGCCATTGTGTTTATCACAATTTATGTGTCCTCAAAGAATGTATTGCCTTCTTGGAAGACAACAAGATCTCCATGCAATAATGCTTCATCCCTGCCCATTATTAAGCAAAAAAACTGAGGTAGACAATGGTCCAGCGTGTTTTGTGTTTCTTTGTTTTGTTCTTGAATGGGAAGTGGGCTTTGAGGTTACTGAAGTCTTCATAAACAGTTCAGGGCGTGTGTGGAGAACAATGTCCTCAGAATGGTGTTAGGTGGGTAAGAACAAAGAGAAACAAATTTCTGTTTTGAAAAGCATGGAGAGATTCAGTGACTATAATTGGGTCCAGATTAGCAGCAATATCATGGTATGGTTGGATTTCACTTGTTGACATTTGTGCTTCAAGCTCTCGGATTGGCCTGCAATGAAGGAGAGAGATGGCAGAGTTCTTCAGGAATGTTTGCTAACAATGTGTTGCAAGATAACTTCATCCATTTACCATTTGCCTGGGAGTGAAGATTCCTTGTTTCTGCTTTCCTCAGGATACGGCATGACGTCACTGCTCCCAGCTTGTTTATCCCTTCTTATAGCATTACTGGCTTCCTTCCAAATTGTTTTATGTTATCTGTGCTTCCTGCGCTGAGTCAAACTACAGTAAACATGACAGCTACCCTGCTATGCTAAGAGATGCAAGTGCCACAAACCCTTGTAATATTGTGCTTCATCCTTCCATGTGAGTAAACCACTTGGAGTTTCTGCTGTCCTTCATGTTTAAAGTCTTCCAGTGATGTTCCATTCAGATAAATCCATTTGGCACTTCAAACTACTATATAACCCACATACCAATTCTCCTATCTCTAAAGTATTGTTAACCTAAATGTTAGATACAAAAACGGTCAATAAGAACAATTTATTTAATTCCTAAATTAGTGATTTGATCTTTTCAAAGCGTTCCTTTTTTCTCTGGTGTAGAAATTGGTAAGAAGAGAAAGTCATGCCTGATCAATTTTCTTTTTACTTTTTGACTATCTCGATGGGAAATTTCCCCACATAGGGAGATATCAGAAAATCTTTTTTTTTTTTGGCTCACTCTCACCGAGACAACTACGTTTCTGGTAACCTTTCATTGGAATACCAAAACAATATCAGAATATGAATACTTATGAGGCCAAAATCTGGAATTCTTTGTTTTAAATCAAGTTACGGGCCATCTTCCTTGAATGTTATTGCATACCTGATAGAAGAAAAGGAAGGATGAAGGAAGAGTTGGTGGGTTGTTATGAAACACCCTCTTCCATGTCATACACTAAACAAACAAACAAATAAATAAATAATCCTCTTCCATTCTCCATATGTACTACCAAAGGGGTTAAGGCATTCTAGCAACCCCCTTTTAATTATGGGATTTGAAGATCATCAAAACTGGAGGGTCTCTAATAAATAAATAAATAATAAATAAATAATAAACAAACAAAAAAGTTGTTGAAACTGAACAGATTGATATTGCTTAGTTCTCTTTCTCTCCCTCCCTCCCTCAACACATTCAGTACATATACACATTCCTGTTTATTCAGTGGAGAGTTAAACTTTATTCTGAAATGTTCAAACTGGATGAAACTGCATTTAGTTCAGTGGGATATCTTCTAGCAATTTTTTTAAAAAACAGCCTGTAATAAACTGTGTAGAGATTATTACACATTAGACTGTAATACATTAACTTCTCAAGGGTCAGTTGTATCTTAGCAAGGCTAAGAAAGTTTTGTTTCTCAAAACATTTTTCAGGAGTTACTCAATGGCAATAAACAGATTCCAAGGCTCCTTTAGGCTGATTTTATTGCCCTTCTTGTTATTTCTACTGTTTCATTTGGATATCCCATTTAATGCCTTTATGATAAGATCTACCCACTCATTTCATTATGTTTGCCTTTGGGGAATAAAATGAATTTCTGACTGACCTGAAAACATATAAAGCAAAGCTGTTTCAAACTGGAATTAATGAGGGGTGGAACAGCTGACTTGGTAGCCTATTAACTTATTTGCTTGCTATAAAACCAATGACTATATAACACACACGGAATATTGTTTGCATCTACTGTATGTATTGTCCTTCTTGCAGAGAATTGAGCACTGTATATACCAATTTTCCCACCTGTTGTTTGTGATAATTTAGACTAAGAGATTCTGGAAAGTCACTAGAAAAACTGTATAACTTAGTAGAGAATTAAACCCACTGTTCCCCACTTAAAAGCCAACTCTTACACCATTGCTATGGTGTCAAAACAATTCATGATGAAGATGTGAAGCAATACTTAATGTTGAGGAATATTGTAGTTCTCCTGGAGAAAATCAATCAATCAATCAATCAATCAGTCAGTCAAGCAATGTTGTAGCTCAGCAATTCTGAGTATCTCTAATAGATGTCATAGTAAATATGGCTTCTTTGTCCCTATTGTAGATCATTATTATGTAGAGATCATGTTAAAACATATATCATTTTCCAGTACAAGTAAGAGCTTTAAGAATTATTATTTTCTCTGGACGAAAGAAATGGATGGATGGGAGGGAGGGAGGAAGGAAGGAAGGAGGGGAGGGGAGGGGAGGGAGGAAGGAAAAAAAGAGAAAGAAAAAGAAAGGAATGAATGGGGGGAGGGAGGGAGGGA
>QLTV01002260.1:3357499-3403009 GCA_003457575.1 Thermophis baileyi
AAGGAAGGAAGGAAGGAAGGAAGGAAGGAAGGAAGGAAGGAAGGAAGGAAGGAAGGAAGGAAGGAAGGAAGGAAGGAAGCGAACAATGTTTGAAATCTATCCTGCTTTTTTTTAAAAAGGGTTACCCACAAAAGTTCAGTATATTACTTGTAATTGTACATCATATTGACTGTAGACATAACACGACTGACATCACTCTCCATGGAAAATATTATGAGCACACCATACATGAACAAATATCAAAAAGAACAGAATGCGATATTTCAATATGAAATCTTGAAAGCATTTGGCTTGTGTGTTTGCAAATGAGGAATGACAATGGGTTCAGAATTTGGATACAGCTTCAACTTCACAGTGTTTGACGGAAAAAATTTAATGGCATTTCAGACTACGATATAATTGTATATATTCCAAACTTGAGATTCTAATATGCGAATTAATGTACAAGGATTATTTTGCCATTGGAGATTAAAAGTTAGAACTTTGAATGACATTTGTGTTTTAGTTATCACATGAGACTATTTTATATGTTGTAGAATATAAATAACCTGGCTTGTCAAAATGGTATGATTGGGAAGAAACTTCCCTCCCTCCCTCCCGCCTTCCTTGACAATGCCCAAAATTGCCTAAAATTCCGTTTTCTCCATGCCATAGAAGGACTGCTATCTCAAGTCAGTGAAGTATTTTGGTATCTTAAGTTTGAGGAATGTATTGCAGCATAAACTTTCATAAATTAATCAGATGAAATGACCTGAGATCATGACAATATTTCTTGCAATGAGTCTACAAAGTGTTATAAAACCTCCTCGTACTTTCTTGTAAATTTCGTTCCACTTCATTTCTGTACACGTCTCCCCAATCCCCAGCAGTGAGATGACTAAAATGTTGCAATGTCATTTATTTAGAACTTACTTTCAAGGAAACATGCGTGATAAGCTTAGGCAACTGAATCTAACTGGTAGGTCAGATTGACTTGCCCATGTGCTTCAGACAGCCGGAGGTCAAAAGCCTGATGGAGTAGAAACTTTATTCTCTGAAGCCTTTGCTTTCTCCTGTACATTTCTTTCTGTACTTTCCTCCTCCTCTCAGTTCTTACGGTAATAAATGCTTAATTCTCAGAGTGTTGGAGAGAAGGTGATAGAACAAATTGCATTATGTTTCATTACTTTGAGATTTGTTGTTATGTGTCACTTGGTAGTGTATAGCTATATTAATAAATAAGCAGCATCTTGATGAGTTTGCCTCAGGTCATTTCTATCCAGGTTTTAGTTTCTTGTGTCAGCACAGAAGAAAGATGTAGTATGGTTTTCTAAACCTTTTGTATTAAACTAAGCTTGAAAAAAAAGTTTATTTTATAACTGGATCACTCTTTAAGGTACCCAATATTATTATTTAATTAAGTTAATTTGTTAAAGTGATTGTCCTGTTACTAACATGGCAACCCTATGCCTGTTTGCTCAAGAGTAAGTCCGCCAATGTTTGACTGGGTTTATTCACCAATTCGCTTAGTAGAATCAAAAGATGTGGTAGGATTACTGAAGCCCATGGTAAGGACTCGTGGTATTTTTCTGAATAAGGAAACATATGGCTAGTCCTCGACTTACAACAACAATTGAGATCAAAATTTCTGTTGCTAAGCAAGGCAGTTGTCAAGTGGGTTTTGCCCCATTTTACAACCTTTTTTTGCCACGGTTGTTAAATGAATCTCTGAAGTTTAGTGAATAATGTGGTTATTAAGTGTATCTGGTACCCCCCCCCCCATTGACTTTGATTGTCAGAAGCCGGCTGGAAAGGTTACAAATGGTGATCACATGACCCCGGAACAATGCAACTGTCATGAGTACATGTCAGTTGCCAAGCGCCCGAATTCTGATCACGTGACCATGGGAATGTTGCAATGGGCGTAAGAGTGAAAACTGGTTATAAGTCATGTTTTCCAGTGTTGTTGTAACTTCAAGAGGTCACTAAAGTCGAGGAATACCTGTAATAGAGTTTAGTGAAAGGGTTTTCTCTAAAGTTCAGCTGAAAGAATGAAAAGAAAATAAAGTAATATATGCATCAACGTCTATTGGGAATACATTTAGAAATCTTAAAGCAGCATTTGATGGAGACTCAGGTGACCTCAGTTCAGGGCAAGTTGTTGAGGCTTCCCTCACTGTGAAAGCCTCTCTTTAAAATGTATCCTTCATCCCTGGCTGTAAAAAAAACAAAAACAAAACTTATTTCTGGGTCTTGGGAGAATGTGTTGCGTGCACAGTGTTAAAAGTACCAAAGCAAAACACTGGGTTTATTGTGAAACCTTTGGGTGAACAATAGCAAGACATCCAGGAAGAGAAGGCAGGGGAACAACACTGAAAGGATAAAAGGCTGTAAATCATTAGAATACTGATTGGACTGCTTTACGTTTCTGCCAAGATATTTCAGGAACTGGTATGAAAAAGATGACCCAGCTAGAAGGTGCATAAGAGGAAGGCCAGCCAGGTAACAGGGATGCTTTCGTCTTACCCACCAGGAAAATAGGATGCAATTCATAACACTATAAAGCAGAACCGCAAACCCACACTTGCCATTTAATGTGGTTCATGATAATTGAAAACCAATCTGGAAAGATATAATTGACCTATTTAAAACAAATTGTTCAGTAAATATACCAATTATTTAGCATGAATGGACTATGTAATAGTAATATGTACTTCATATAACTACAATTACAGCTTTGTTTGCTGAATCGGCTTTACTTTCAGCAACCGCCCCCCCCCCCTCAGCCCCCAGACAAAATTGCTGTGTCTGAGACCTTGACCTCCTGCCATTTTTTTCCTCTGATTATTTAGCCCAGAGATTCCCTTCTTTCATTTGCCTACAGGCAATCTCTATTAAAAGCGAGATCTTTTCCCTTGAGGCATCACGCTAAAGTTATTTTTTATTTCTCACTCTGCCAAGATGGAAGGTTGCTTGCAAGTTTCTAGGCTGCTTTAGATGCAGCCAGATAACACAGAGAATGATTTTGCTTTGAAAGAAAGTCTGCACAAACCCCTTATTCAGAAAAATCACATTTTTCTTCCCTCTTAACCTTGCTGTGTGACTTTTGAAATCTAGAGCATCATTAAAAAAAAAAAAATCTTTGCATATTGTGATTGATGGGGTGACATCGGGGACACCACAGCCCAGTTTCTAATGATGGTCTGAGGAGGCTCAAATGTCTATGCAGGGATTGGTAAGCTCTGGGGCAGTAGCAAATAGCTCAGGGTCAATTCTACACAGGCACACCCAGACCCATCTGAGATGAGGGACTATTCTACAAAACATCTCCTCTAGCAAGGCTGAGTGCCAAAGGATTGATGCTTTCCAATTGTGTTGTTGGAAGAAGATTCTTGAGAGTCCCTTGGAATTCAAGGAGATCAAATCAGTCAATTCTGAAATACTTTGGCCACCAAATGAGAAGAGAGGACTTATTGGAAAACTTATTGGAAAAAGGAAAAGGGGATGGCAGAGGATGAGATGGTTAGATAGTGTCATCAACAAAATGAACACGGGTGGTTTCTAACTTACCTCGCTGCCAGTTCGCTTCCTCCCGTGCCTCGTGGGTGTGCCTCGTGGGCGCGCCTCATGGGCACGCGCGCATGCACAGTGCCAAAAAATAACCCCCCTCAAAAAGCCAAAAACAAGATGGCGACGCATGCATAGTGCCGGAAACTCGGCTTCTGCGCATGCACAGAAGAAAAAAAATTCAAAAAAAATATGGCGGCGCCCACGGGCGGGCACCGACAGAACCGCAGCGGCGCCCACGGGCCGGCACTGACCGAACCGGCTCCGTGACGTTACCGTGATGTCACCAGCGGGTCGCTACCGGTTCGGGCAAACCGGTCCGAACTGGGAGGAACTCACCTCTGAATGAACATGAATTTGAAGAAACTCTGGGAGACAGTGGAGGATGGGGGGAGGGGCTGGTGTGCTATGGTCCATGTGGTCGTGAAGAACCAGACATGAATTAGTGACTGAATAACAAAAATCTTTTATTAGATTACTATACTCTAAACATGAATTCTTCTTTTCTACATCAAAATGATGCTTCATTTGTTGGATTGTCCAAATATAGTCCTTTATTAAGAGCCGAGGTGGCGCAGTGGTTAGAGTGCAGTACTGCAGGCTACTTCAGCTGACTGCTAGCTGCAGTTCAAATTTCACTGGCTCAAGGTTGACTCAGCCTTCCGAGGTGGGTAAAATGAAGACCCAGATTGTTGGGGGCAATATGCTGATTCTGTAAACTGCTTAGAGAGGGCTGTAAAAAGCACTATGAAGCGGTATATAAGTCTAAGTGCTATTGCTATTGCTATTAGAGCATTAAGCCCAGGATAGAAAGTGACCTAGTCTTGCTATGGTGGGGTTGCTTATAGGGATCTCTGTGGAAATAAAAACAAATATAATCATACCAAGGCTCTTTCAAAACATCAAACTCTGCTGTCTGAGACAGTTGTTTCACTCTACTTAATGAAGGGGCTGGCTCTTTGTGGGCCTTATGGAGATAATAAGGCCATTTCTGAACCTGTCTCCCTCTCTTTGTAATGAGTCCTCTTGGGCAGCCCAGCTGTGTCTTAAATGAAAAAAAGACTTTCTGGTGCTGCCATGCGACAACTCTGCTTGTACTCAGACCTAGAGGATATCCCTGAGACGGATGTCCTTGGAAGAATATTTCCAGCTGGAAAAAGGGATGATAAGATTAGAATGCCATATATATTACCCAAATGAAGACGATTCTTCCTGTTTTTCATTGACACCTTTATTCTTGTCCAATCTCATCGAAATCAAACATTTTAGAAGGGTCAATTTCTCTTCCCCAAGTCTATTTCCTCTGCTTCAGCTCAGCCCTGAGCCAGTCCCAATCTCTCTCTTATAGTGGAAAAATAAATTTTGAACTCAAGGACGCTTTTAATTAGAAGCAGGGGAACTGCCGAGACTCTCCATTGAGAGTCACACGAAGAATGGGAGCCTCACAGAAAATACACACAGATTATTTTAATTGTCTGCCTCCGAAAAGGCTGGCATGCTGTATATTTTTAGCGCGCCGCATTTCTATATCCTTTTCAAACACTTGCAAGTCACATCCTCTTCTCCAACTAATGCTTGAAGTGTTGCCCAAATACACAATTACAAAGTCAATTAAAACTCAGTCCCTGTTTTATTATTTCAAAAAAAAAAAGCATACATAGGTTTTAAAGGTAATTCTAAAATACAAGCAAAAATTAAAACAGACCCAATTGACCAGAACATGAGAACCAAATTTAGGGGGAGGGAGGGGGCAGGAAAATAATCCATTTTAAAAAAAAAACTGTTAAAAGGATTGAGCAAAGCCACAACAGTGATTTAGAATTTAGCTGAAGTTCAGCATGCAACTTTCTCCTCCACTCTCCTATTATGCTTTTTTTCCTCCCTTTTTGGAAATATCCAATACTTAATGCGGAAGCACAGACCTGAATGTCTGCCAGAGGTATTGTAGAGGGCCAGTTTGTCCTAAATGCTCAATGAGCTGTGGGAGCCAAGGTTGCTTAGCACCCCATAGAATTGAGATTGCAAGGAAGAAAGGCTAGCTGTACTGTAGCTTTTGGAGATAGGGTGCATATGTAAATAAGGAAATTAAGGACACAAGTTGGTTCCACTTCGGTGAACCTCAGTGGTCGTAGTAGCAAGCAGCTTGTGCTGATGGTGCATCTCCCACCTTGGCCAACCTAACTGGTGAGTGAACTAGGGACCTATATGATAATAGATGTGTTGAAAAAAAAAACTGGGCTTCGTAGAGGTGGGATAAATAAATGTTATATTCTTTTTTCAACTTTGCAAAGAGAGAGCAGGCAAATTGCCCTTACGGGAGGATGGTCCAGTACCACTACATAGCAAACGAATGATGAGAATAAAAAAAGGAGAGTAGGACGTTCTACTATAAAACAACTAAGGCCATCCTGTTTAGATTCAAAACTATGGCGAGATCCTAGTTTCATTGACAAAACTGCAAATAACAGAGAAGAATCCATGGGGTAGAAATTTTGTCTCCTGTCCAAGGAGTGAAGCTTTCCACCTGCACCTGATAAAGAGCAGTTCTTTAGTATACTAAACACCCTTGAGCTTTCTTTGGGGCATGTTGCTCCTCAGTAGTTCAAGAGGTGATACTTGCCCAGAAATCAAATCAAACTGATCTTTATTGGGCTCATTTACCAGAATAAATCTGCAATGAAAGAAATAGTTCCAAATAGAATCTTGGTTGTTTACCCTTGTTGTTTTTTTTTTTTGACCTTAGGGTTTCTGGAAGAGGTAACGGCATTGGTAATAAACACCGAGTAACTTGTATAATCAGAATCTCATTAGTGATGTTCTCTGAGCTTACTTTAATGAAATTGTATCTCGAGAAACACAGATCATGGAATAATTGGAACCGAAAAACTAGGGAAGAAAGCAAACAATCAGCCAGCAAAAACAAACAAACAAACAAACATTAGTTTAAAATTTGCTGTGGAAGAACAGGGAACTGTAACAGAAAAAGTGATGGGTTTGTTACTGAGAAAGTATAAATGTGCAGTAGCAGTAAGGAGGTCAAATCTTGGACCTACAGAGACTAAAATTTAGAGAATCTGCTCTTCTCCTGTTTTGCAAAACACCCTCATTATGGTTATATTCCCATGTTTTTCTCCCTCTTTCAACATTATACTATGGATTTCCTATCATTCTGCAAGCCGGCTTATTAATTGCCAACTTCCATTGGTTCCATCTCCTCTTAATCATCCAAAACTCTTAGCAGATATCTTGGTCTCTCTTGTACAGTTGTCTCTTCCTCCTCCCCCACAGCTCCTTGATCTGCCTGCCTGAACTTGTCCTATGATCTGACCCATGATGAAATAATTCTCTTGCTCTAGGTGTTTGCTGAAAGACTTTCTTCCATGTCTTGCCTTGATATCTCTTTTAGGTGAATCCTTTAGCTGTCAGATTCAGATAGTCTTGTGTTAATTTTGATATAAAGAATTTCAATAAATACTGAGTAGCTTATATTACCAGATCCTCATGAGTACTGTTCTCTGAGGCCCCTTAATGCTATCTTACTATTTCAGGAAACAGATATTGATTCAGAGCCCAGCAATAGTATTTTCAATTAATGTCTGGGCAAACGTTCTTATTCTTTCCTTCCTTCTACTATGGTTTTCTGCAGATTCAGATGCCTACAGATAAACAAGCATTTTGCCCCAAGGCCATAACCGCAACCAACTTGAATTCTAGACAACTAGAAGAAAGAAATGTTTATATGGGAGCCCTGAGAGGAAGTAATTGAAGCTGGAGTTTCCAAAACACGCAACTGGTGACTATTGACATTTTAGTAATAAGATGTGGAAAATAGGATTCATATTAATTCCAGCTTTAGATTCCACTAGCTTACGCATCTCCGAGAAATTCTGCTAACGTTAACCTGAACCAAATACCTAAATTACATGCTCATGCAAGAGGGAAAAAAGAAAACAAAACTTAAATGGTTACATAAATTTTAATGAAGAGTTTTCTAGGATCAAGAAAAACCTGGGTGAAATATGTAACACTAATACTTTCCAGACATCTTTCTGGATTTTTTTTCTCGTTAGAGTAGCTATCAACCAGAAACTGAATACTAAGTGCATAAGTTAGGGAAAAGTTATGTTTGAATATATGAGACATTGACACAGGCAGAGTTTAGGCAGATTCTTCTAGTTATCACCAGTTCAGGTTTTTCTCTCTCTTTGATTCAACAGACCAGCAGATACTTTTGGTATCTTGAAGGTAAAGAGTTCAAAATTTAGTTTTGTAAAATTCTACACAAACATTTGTTCATATTTTATGCCTTTTCCCTAATATCTTTATTTTCAATAATTTTCCCCACATGCATTTTAATCTGCAATTTTAATGTACTCATTCTATTTTTTTTTATAATCAGAAAGCAGCAACAAAAACTTGGAGAAACATGAAAATAGAAAGACACGTATTAACATGTGCTTTAGTATAGGAAATGCAAATTAAGCTGGTGTGTGAAACTATCTGCTCATTGTATTTGGTTTTAAGTCAACCTTTTAATATTAGTTTGTAAAGACAATGGAAAAAAACCCTCTTGTTTAGGGATAGGCAAATCTGTCAATTTGGTAAGCTTCCTATATTTGGATTTTTAAAAACCTCATATTATTTTCTTCCCATTTCCAAAGAAATGTTATACTTCCTGTTAATTCCACTCTAAAACAAGGTGAATATATTTTTCAGCTACCTGTACCTTTCTCAATCAATAGATATAGTTTTTCCCAACATAAAATGCTATATTATTGTGTAATGAGTCTGAGAAGAAGAAAAAAGTGGCAACTGTAATCAGAACATTAAGAATGTTGAGGATGATAAGGATACAACCTGAAAGGGAGATTAGTTTATAGCAGGTATTCTGGAAGAGGGAATTGGCATACAGATTTCACACAATTCAGCTATCAATATTGTGATCAATGCATAGTCAGAGAATTGGATAGCAAAGATACATTAATTTCTAAATACGGAAACTGACCTCTTAATTTCTTTTTCTTTGTAAAAAAAAAAACCCAGGAAGAAAGAGTAGGGTGGAGGAGGAAAAATATTAAAATATTATGTTTAACAACAATGATTTCTGAGTTCCTTGAAGAAAAGAAGAATCTTAATGATGACATACTGTTTATACTAAAGGCATCCCATAGTTCTAATAATGCAAATGGTTTTTCAAACTGAACCTGACTTCCAATCCTAACCAGGTTGTAGGTTCACCTACTTCATTAGGCTCTACTACTAAAAATATACTTTGTAGATAGCATTGTAGGCCTTAAATATCGTCTTCCTCCTTTCTCCCCCCCCCCCATATTATTATCTATGAAATAATATAAAAAATAGATGATACAAATGGAAGAATCAGCTACAGGTAGTGAAATACTGGTGGATAAAAAATAATCTGAAATATCATAACATATTCCAATAGCAATAGCAATAGCAATAGCAGTTAGACTTATATACCGCTTCATAGTGCTTTACAGCCCTCTCTAAGTGGTTCACAGAGTCAGCATATTGCCCCCAACAATCTGGGTCCTCATTTTACCCACCTCAGAAGGATGGAAGGCTGAGTCAACCTTGAGCCGGTGAGATTTGAACCACTGAACTGCAGCTAGCAGTCAGCTGAAGTAGCCTGCAGTGCTGCATTCTAACCACTGTGCCACCTCGGCTCTTCCTGCATCATTAAAGATATTTCATATCAATTGTTCTTATCAATAGCCTGGAAGATGGCTGGCTGGTTCGACTGAGGTGGTGCTTATAATTAATTGATCATAGGCAGTTACAGGTAGATCTCTGATTCCCTCTTCAGAAGAATGACTAATTAAATTATGCCTCCCACAGAATAACTTTGCATGCAAAAAATAAGATTTAATTTTAAGTGGAAACCATTCTCAGAATATTATTTATAGAATTGTGTCGCATCCAAAACTGAATTTTAGAGTTCATCTCTTAGTTTAAAGTACATGTATAGTATTAATTTACCCTATTTTTTTTAAACTATCTACAATCTTTCTAGCAATTTGAACTGGATTAACCAAGCACTTTTTTTGCTTAAAGTTCAACCCACTGTGTTCCAAAGGCAGTACTTCCATGGGAAGCAGGAGTCAGTAAACTTGAATCTAATCTCTGGATAAATATATTTACCTACTAGTGAAAACTATATCACAACCCTAGTGGATTGACCCATCTAATACTGGCAGACAACTACAAATCTTCTTGAGAAATAGCAGTCTAAAGAAACTGAACGTCTATGGTTTTCCAGTGATGCCATCCTCCTAACCATAGAGTCAGATCAAAATACATCAATACCAAGAGAAAAGATCTTAGACATAGAAAGTCAAACAGAAAATGCTGCTTTCTCTCCTTATATAATTGCAAAGTTTGGTGCTGAAATCAACCTCATATTTTTTTTATCATACAGTATCACAGTTCCCCTATTCAGGAGAGCTTCATCTGTAGCTCAATTTAATGCTGTCCCCTCAGCTGTCCTGGGAGGGAAAAGCAGAAAAACCCCATATGAAACCTTATACTGCCCTTGTGACATGAGTGCCATAGAAAGCATGTTGTTCAGTATTGCCAGTTCTACAGGGACTTTCACCACCACTCAGCATATTGCCCCCCCCCAACAATCTGGGTCCTTATTTTACTGACCTTGGAAGGATGGAAGACTGAGTCAACCTCCAGCTGGTCAGGATTGAGGTCTTTTCTAATAAAATGCATACAGAATCCTTGCAGCCATTAACATACAATAAATCTCCACTTTTATTGTTAAATCCAATCAGATAATACAGTGTTCATACCTTATCTAATTCAGTAAGTCCAGTCAGGTGAAAGCAATGACCCTACAGTGGCCTTGAATCTGTTCTCTGAAGGAACCTTTCAAACCACACCTCTCCATGGCCAAATACCACCTTCTGCTCCTGCTGTTCCCGCTATAGGATCTGGTTTCAGTTGGATGGATTAAATGTCATTGCAAGATGTTCCACTGTGGATGACATCTCCTTTGCATGATATTCAAGACTTTTAGAGCAGCCTTTCATGCAGAGCTGTTTATGTCTGTCTCCCAATTTTTTTTAATAATTTCATAATGACATAACATGACATTGAGGCTATGATCCAAGGATCATTTTGCTCCTACTACCAAATATAAATACCAACTATCAATGTTTCTAAAATGTCACTAGTGCACATTGATCTCTTTTTAAAGCAGGGGAAATTAGACAAAGGCTTTGCGATGAAGAGAGGAGAAAGAGGTTTTCTAATAAGACTTTTTCTGAGATCTCCTACTATTGTGACTGTTGTTTTATGTCATCAAATATAAATTCTCATTTCCTCCTCTCTATCCATCTTATACTCTATCCATCTTATACACTAAGGTGCTCTCATGGATGGAAAGGAAAACTTGCAAGGCAGACATTTGTGAGCACGTGATGAGAGCCAGGGAAAACCACCTGCATTTTCTACAAATTTGTCAATGTGACAGTATACATTTGTATGTGCTCCCGTATCTTTAATGTATACTGTGGTGATACTCAGCTGGAGAGTACCTGGATATATACATATTAAAATGGGACAAGATGAGAAAGGCTGTTTTAGGTTTTCCTAAAATTTGTCAAATATTGTAACTGATGGGATTCAGATGCCTGCCCAGATTTCCCAGGAAAAAGGACTTAGGATCAAAGCAGAAAACTCAGGGAAAATAGCTACTCATGTTCTAATTGCAGTGAAAAGGGCACTGTTCTAATTATTAGGAAAGAGCCTGTATAATGTTACCCATGGAATTCCATGATATAACCACAGACGGTATATTATAGGCACTGGAAACAAAATATCACAAAGCTGAGAAAGATAATATGCTGAAAAAGTTGGATCTCTTTCCCTAATTGAAAATTATGCCAAACTAGGAATGTTTTCATTCATAAAAAGGATAACTATAGAGTTATCCTATAGTTATCAGAAGCTTTTATATGTTGGCATGGTATATCCTTAATAAGCATACAGATTCTCTCCCCCCCCCCCGCAGTGTTAGAAGTTTGGATTTTCCAGGAATACACAAAATCAAATTTGTATGCAGTCTACAAAGACGTTTGAAGCAAGGTTTATTTCAAAAAAAGAAACAAGGGGGAAACAAAGGGGGGGAGGGAGAAAGAGAGAAGGGTGTTGAAATATTTGGAGCCACCATGTTTTTAAGTGGTGACAATGCTGTAACTAGAAGATTGTTTCCATTCATAGCCAGATGAAAGTCAGATGGTTCAAATGGTTATTATTTGATTGGTTTATTCATGGTTTCTCTGGTTGCAGGTTTCCAACTGTATGAGCATGTGTCCATAGGAAAAATTTCCAAAACTGAATGTAATGCTATATTCCAAGACAATTAACAGCAGAAGGAAACAGTGGACTTCCAGGAAGGAAAATTAAGATTAAGCATGAAGAGAAACATTGTTGATAAAAAGCTTAGCCAGAGCAACATTAACAGGGGAAGTTGTGAAGATGGAACACATCTGCAAAAGAATCTTTAGATAAGGGTGGAGACTGCATTCCTTTAAGGCTAATATTTCAAGGACATTTGCTAGTGACGAACCTCACAAATTCTTTTTCCTTTCTTTAAGATCATCATACCCTCTTTTCCATTTCCTTTCTTCAGATACTGTAGCTTTATGAAAGATGGTTAAGAATTGCCTAAAGTTGAGATAATTAATTTGCAATGCATTTTCCTAACTCTATTATCGATGGCTGACTAAGGTGCACTTCTGCCATTATCTTCATAGGTTAGTTATCTATTTGGTGAATACAACTGTGTGAAGAATCAATCTCTATCTACATTCTATGGGGAAATATACAATGTATATAGTATGTACATAATGAGTGGCTTTATGGAGCAAATATCATGAGCTCTTTTTTTAACTATAGTAATTAAACTGGGAATTAACTGAAAAACTTCATAGCATATTTCATTGCTCTGTTAAGGTAGTTTACAGCAAGAATCAAATTAAAGATAATTTACTAAACAATGCAAGGAGGAGAAAAAAATCACAAGGAAATCCTTTAATTCTTAACCCCCAAATAAATGCTACTAAATATTCTCCCAATGAAAGAACTAAAAATTAAAAATTGACACCCACTATTTTAAGGCTGTCTTTGCACTAATTAAATGGTGTTTCCTGACAACTGCTAAGAACATGAATGGGATGAGCTGGATCAAAAGTTTCAAAATTCTAAATTTATTAGAAGAGGAAAGGGTGGCAGAGCATCTACTCTTAAAAGAATTAAACTAATCATACTGGTATCTAAATAAACCACCTGAAAAAAGAATTCCCTGTTAATGAAGGATCTCATGCAAAAATTCTACACCAGTTTCAAAGTACTCCTGGGGGTGTAGGGAATGGAAATGATAGTGGAGTACTCAGAGTGTAAAACCTCTTTGAATCGGTGCATTTAGTTTCACAGATAATTATATTAATCAGAAAATTGCATGCAAGTAGTTATTTAGGGTTTTGGCAGTGGAAACATTTTTTTCCTGTAAAAATAGCAATAGCACTTAGACTTATATACCGCTTCACAGTACTTTTGCAGCCCTCTCTAAGCAGTTTTACAGAGTCAGCATATTGCCCCCAACAATCTGGGTCCTCATTTTACCGATCTTGGAAGGATGGAAGGCTGAGTCAACCTTGAGCCGGTGGGACTTGAACTGCCAAACTGCTGGCAATCAGCAGTCAGCAGAAGTAGCCTGCAGTACTGCACTCTAACCACTGCGCCACCATGGCTCAAAAATAGAGTAACACTCTTCATACTCTGAAAATTATTGGGAAGAAGTGCTTCAGAACTTGTGCAAGCACAGCATTTCTGTTATTCATTAAAGCAACCTGTCTTTTTATGATCTTACATGTAAGCCTGAAAAATAGTTGTTGCTGCTTTAAGAGTCATATTAATTTCAGTGAGTCAACTCCTAAAAGCAAGCAATGGCTTTTTAAAGGTTTTTCAGAGCCTGTATGAGGCTCTTCAAAGAGTATAAGGCTCATCTTGAAGCTGACTGGACATGAGGGAGCAGTACACTGCATGCTACTTGCAATCTATCCTGCATTCAACAAAACAGAACAGAACAGAACAGAACAGAACAGAACAGAACAGAACAAAACAAAACAAAACAAAACAAAACAAAACAAAAGAGAGACAAGGGTTTATAATCTCCTTCAGAAGGCATTTTGAAGATAAAGATCACTTGTCCTTATGCCAACAGCCATGTATTTTGAGAAAGATCACAATGAAGTGTCTCATCTGGTGCAATTACCTAAGTACAATTACCTAATTTGTGAGGTCTGAGAATGTAGGAAAGATGATTGTGACTGCCTAGCTTATTGTATGTTGTCTTGATCTCAGCCTGTCTTAACTTATGTTAGCTGAGTAGATTCAGAGAACATTGACTATATTGTTACATCATTCATTGATATTCCCAGCCTTAAATAAAACTATGGAATGTCTACAACTAGATTTAGACAGAGTCAATTCTTACACTTAGTTGAAAGGTCAAGAAGCCACACAGACATAGTCAACTATTGTCCAAATAGAAATACCCCTAGTTTGGGAGGTCAAACCTGTATCAGCTGCACATGTTCTTGGAGGAGACTTATCTCAGTCTAGGTTGTAGCCTCATTTTCGTGCACTGCCAGTGTCAGGGTTCCGAATAGCATCTGGAATTAAATCAGAGTCCGAGGCAAAGCGTTCCTCTAAGTTCCAATTTATTAACAGAGCCATGTCAGCACGGCTAGGAGAAATCCCGAATCTGAAGCCTTCGGGGTTTCTCCACCCAGTTGAAAGTTCAAGCCTTTGTCCCCACACCCCCAAGTTCATCACATGAACCAATCTTCATTGCTTCATCCTCTGGTAGCTTGGTTGGAACTCCACCTTCTTCTGTGCAGGTGCAGGACAAAGGATGACCTTGACAATCTAGAAGGAATTTGTTGTGGCTACATGCAGACATCCCTCATGCAACTGCCCCTCCCAAATTCCCACAGCAAGGAATACATTTTAAACTAATACAAAGTGTGGCAGGCCAAAGATCTAAAGAAAATGGCTTCGGCTTGACAGCCAGTCATTTTTACCCTGATAGATAACCACTTGTTGAAGAGAAACAAAGGGGATATGGCTCTATTGATCCTTGTTTTTAAATCTCTTGATAACTTTTGGTTCTATTGCCCATATATTCCTGGCCCACCTTTGTGAGTTTGAATTGGGGACACGATGTTGCAGTGATTCTGCTTCCTGAGGGCAGCCTCAGATTAGCCCTGAATGATTGTGTTCTGGACCTTGGTGCTATGTTGTATGGCAGGGGTGTCAAACTCTCGGCCCGTGGGCTGGATGCGTCACGCACTGGCCACGGCCACACCCAGTTTAACAAAGGGGGGAAAAGTCAGGATACGTCACATGACAGTTTGAGACCCCTGTTGTATGGAGATGTTAATATTGTTTCATATATTGTATAATATTGCATATATCGCATAAAAACAGGACATCACATGTATTACATTGACAGCAAAGTTGGGCCAGAAGATAAAGTGCCATTACATAGGGAAATGGAGAGATAGGAAATATTTATTTTATTTATTTTTGTTTCCATCCAAAATACTGCTTAGTAGCTAGCTGTTCCTTGATCAAACTTTTGACTGACCAGAACCATCTATGTCTAATATGCTTGAAGTTCAATTTATCAGCAATCTTGAGAACCATAGGTCCAGAGGTGGTATTCAGCCAGTTCTATCCGGTTCGGGTGAACCGGTAGCGCTGACTGCGGGTGGCCCTGCCCACCCGCCCGGACATAATCACGTCCCATTTATCCACGTTTTCAAATCTGTGCGCATGCGTGGATGGGGCATGTGCGAGCGTAGCGCTCACATTTGCGAACCGGTAGGGAAGGTAAGTGAATACCACCCCTGCCTAGGTCTCAATTCATCTGACTCTTGAGTTTTTAAACTCATTTAGAGTAAATAGTTATTTCATAAACTTGTTCCATCCTGATTAATATCAAGCTTCTTGTGCCTTCCTCAATCCTCTGAAGAAGAAAGTTGTCAGTAAGACAAGTCATGAATTTCCCATTTAACAGTGTTTATCTCTCACAGATGGCAAAGTAATTAAAGTTCCTCATCTGTGATACATCATGTTCTTTGAAAGATCTTCAGTTTACTTTTGGAAAATATTATTCACATTTATTCCATGGTTGAACAAACAATAGTTTGCATTCCCTCCTTTACTAGTTTTTGTTATTGTGAACCACCCAGTGCTCTAAGATGGGCAGCCATACAAAACTGAAACTAACTTGGATACTATCTACAGCATCACTAAGTTTGTTCCTTTGGATTTTTGAGCTGGTGTGGAGAGTTTTAGTGAAGAGTACACCTTCTTTTCCCCTACTATTACTTCTGCTCCTTTTGAACAAAATGAATTCTTCAATTAATATTCTTTATTCACAGGAGTTACTCCACCAAGTTTCTCACATCTTATGAAAGAATATTTGCCTTTCTCTACTAAGAGTCCAAACTCAACTTGTATTTGTCTCATAATCTGAGCATTATAGGATGGACAACAAAGGCCACAAACTTTATAAGGCACATTTTTTACTTTTTTTTTTACTGAGTAGCTAATAGGCCCCATTACTGCAATACCTTTCTTCTTTAGACAGTATAGAAAACCAGACCACTTGGTAAGACCAACATGCACTTGCTTGTACTAATAACAGATGTGTAGAAAACAGCCTTTTTTCATTGAAGGGCCAGTCTTTCTACCAGGAGATGTAAATCTTAAAAAGGTGTAAGGTATTTATTATTATGTGTTTTCAAAAGCTGGTTTATGTATTCTTCTTACTTATAATTGTTAATCATTCTTTTAGATATCATGGGCTATTCAGGTTACCAAGGCGCTGTACTTTAGTAATGATCTTAAATTGAGTTATAGTGAGTTATATTATTCATGTTTATAATAATTAATACTGTATTATTTTGTATCCTACCAAGCTATAGGCATAGGACAAATAAAACTACTATTTTAATTGCCTATCATTGGTTGGTAGAGGTGAATCAGAGCAGGTATCTATGGGGTCCAGCAATCCATTTTTAGGAGTAAATACTAAAAGCTTCTCAACCAGATGAGGTAATTCTGCTAAATGCTTATTTGATGGGGCAGTATTAACAGCAAAATATGCAGTTGCCTTTTTCCTCCTGACCTAACAGCACATGTTAATGTGCTCTTATTCGTGCTAAGATATCCAACTTATCTCTCTAGCTGTCACCTGGTGAACTTCATTATCTGTATCACTTCTGAAAACCAAACTTTTCCTGACTGGAAAGTAACAGTGACAACAATTAAGCAATTGAACCAACAGTACATCCATCAGACTATCTTACAGGAGAAATAGGGTCTCAACTGAATTGTCTGATACCTTGCTTGGGACCCAGCTTTACCCAGAGTATTCTGCCATCCTTTAGATTCCATCAGTTTCTGGAAGCAGATGATAAGGGGCTTCTGATCCTTTAGATAAGATGTTCCATGACAGTACTCTGTTTGGCTGCTCACATCTCAAATTATTTTTCCTGTCTCTCATTAGGGTACATGTTAAAGATACAGAAAGATGTTCTACCATCTTTCACATGCTGAGTTCATTGAGGAGAGAGATGTGAGTGGCCACTATAGTACTCAAGTAGTACCTGAGTACAAACGTCATGGAGCCTACCCATCATGGTCATAGCTCATAAATGCACTCCAGTTACAGACTGCCCAAAATGTGGTCACAAGACCAACCAGCAGAACTTTGAATCTGGGTTGTAAGTGCCCCTCAGGTAGGTCTACTGGAACTCTGAACAGTCACTAGGAGACTGTTCTTGGACTACTTGTACATATATCAGCTCATCACAAAGTCCTGGAAGCCATGCGATTTGGGTGGCTGAAATGATGAGCAGTTTCCAAGTCAAAGAACTTTATTCTTGGCACTATATTTCATTTTCAATAACTTTGTGAGTGCTGCAGGTAAGAAGATTTCTATCCAGAAGACAGGTGCTGAAGAACTGGCTAAAGGCAGCCCTCTTTGTGAGAGATGGAATAGATCTCTTGCCAGATGCCAGAGTTGGCCTATCTGCTGAGAATACATCTCCTAGTTGTTTTCCTCTGAATCCACACCTGTGAGAAATGTTGTGTTCTAGCCACTGAGAAGATTTTCAGTTATACAATACAAATCACATTCTTATTTATATAAGATAGCTCTTGCAAACGCAATGAATGAAAGTGGGAAGGGGTGCTTAAAGCCCTTTACAGCTACATCAAGTCTATGAATATTTCCAATAACTGCATTCCAGAAGTATTTTTGGAACCACAAATGTTATGTTGTTGTTGTTGTTTTAATGAAGGCCACATTCTGAGGATATGTCACCATATGTCACATTCGTTTTTGTCCCGGAAAAGAAAAGGAAAGTATGCTAGATTTTTAAGTGTTTTGGAAAAGTGTATTCGCACAGCTGACATTATTGTTCATATGGCTAAGGAATTCTTGATCTTTAACACATCCTGAATGAGATGGACTACACTCCGTGGGGCAGATATTTCACAATGAAAAGCAGGAGTGTGGGGGAGCATTCATTGTTTTACTAACCTTTTTGGTAACTCTACATTTGTAATCTCTGCTTGTAAAAGTTATGTGTGCAAGAAGCATAATACAGAGGGTGGTTGGGGTGGGGTGGGGTGAGAAGGAAAAAAATTATGAATGTATCGCTGAAGTAGGAAACTTTATGTCTAACAACTGTTTTGAGTTCACGTTTCCATCATTCTCACCACATGAATTCTTAGGACAGATAGATAACTTTCTCTTGCTACTAAAAAATAAAGTAAAGTAAAGGTAAAAGTAAAGTAGCACAGCAAATAGATGATACTAAAAAGGTACAGGGCTGAAGTAACAGAACTGATTATACTACTTCAGACTACAAGTTATATAACCCAGGTAGCAAGCAACAAAATTCTCTACAAATATAAACTTAATGTCTAAGGGAAAGAAAACACGGAAATGATGCACTAACATCTTCTCAACATTTTCTATCATATTTGTGAACAGAGAAATTGGAGAAACTATATTAACTTAATTTGTTTTTGCTATATATTATAGCAATCAGATTGCATTTAGTATATTGGGGTGAAACACAATGGTTCACCCTCATCTTTTTAAGTATCAAGGATACCTTTTATTGTAATCTAGATGTTAAGACTTAAAATAAACCCAAGAGTTCCTCATGTGAGTCTTCTACTACCAAAGCCAGAGATCAAGTGAAACCATAAATTAAGTTTGGGTGAACAGCCACATAAGAAAAGCAGTCACACTATTGTCTCAAATAAGCATACGTGCATTGGTTTTAAAATTTAAACAATAGGTATTTTTGCTTTGTAGATATTTGGGGGAAATCCAATACTTTTATGAGAGATTTAGACAGAGATTTTCATTGGAGGTGCCAAAAACATGAAACGCTGACAGAGGTAAAATACATCTCAGTAGGTGGCAGCACCTATATGAACTTTTCTAGGTTTAGAAGGGAAGCTAGGTTGGACCTGTTTTATATCTATTTATTTTACAATATTTGCAAACCTCCCAACCAATTAAGAATCTGGAAGATGAACAACAAAACATGGATAAAACTCCATCAGAATAGTAAAAATCATGACGTTTATACATATAAATGGTGGATACCTACAAATAATTTGGTCTAAAGGTACATTGAAATAATTGTTTTTTTTCCCACTACTTTGCAAAAGGCAAGGAGATAGGGAAAGCCAGTTCCATCACCTAGAGGCTACAATGGGAAATGTTTGCTGTCTAGACCGCTCTCCATTGGGAGGGATCTTTGGACCTGAAATCTCTAGGAAATAGTAGGGCTGTCAACTAGACTGGGGAGTTGGAAACACATCCCAGAGAAGCCCATACAATCAGGGGAATGACCTGATTGTATCCACAGAATTGTTGTCAAGCACAGGTTGAAGGATACTTTGACCATGAGCACTGACTCAGCATCTCAGTCAGTTAACGTATCAGGTTAAAGATAAGATAAAATAAGATCAAGAGGGACAAAAGTTGAATAAATCACTATCACTGGAAAAGGGCATTCCATTGAAAACTGTATATTGAGTTAAGGGTGCAACATAAAAACAATCTATTGTTTCAATCTCCCATTTAAGTTAATAAGGATTCCGCATATGGCTTCAAAATGTAACTGGGGTCCAACTGAAAATTCAAGCTTTTGCTTTTTGTTTTTCTTCCCCCTCAGGTTATAAATGAAAAGAGAGGGACAGATCAACAGATGAATGAACGTGTCTCCTAAACTAATTTCACAATACCGACTCGAAGCATGGCGGAGCACACCGATAAACTTATCAGCATGGAAGCAAATAAACTCAAACATTCACAGAGTTACCAGGAAACTACATCAGTGGGGATTAAAAGAATGCAAAAGCGATTCCTTCAGAAAGATGGAAGTTGCAATGTTTACTTCAAACATATTTTTGGGGAGTGGGAGAGCTATGTGACTGATATTTTCACCACACTGGTAGACATCAAGTGGCGCCATATGTTTGTGATCTTTTCCTTATCTTACATCCTATCCTGGTTATTGTTTGGCTTAGTGTTTTGGCTCATTGCACTCCAGCATGGAGACTTATTGCCAGAAGAAGAAGTCACCCCTTGTGTGGAGAACGTCAATAGTTTCACAGGGGCCTTCTTATTTTCCCTGGAAACCCAAACCACCATAGGCTATGGATCTCGCTGTGTGACCGATGAGTGTTCTGCAGCAATCCTGACAGTTGTCCTACAATCTGTGTTAGGCTGCATCATTGACACGTTCATTATTGGAGCTGCCTTAGCAAAAATGGCCACTGCCCGAAAGCGAGCTCAGACTATTCGCTTTAGCTACTATGCAACAGTAAGCTTACGGGATGGTAAACTCTGTCTGATGTGGCGGATAGGTGATTTTCGACCTAATCATATGGTAGAAGGAACCGTAAGAGCTCAGCTCTTGAGGTATGTGGAAGACAGGGTGGGCAGGATGATATTGGAGTACAAAGACTTAAAACTGCTAAATGATCAAATCATTCTTGCCACTCCAGTGACCATTGTCCATGAAATTAACCAGGATAGTCCACTGTATGATTTTGACAGGAAAACTCTGGCTAAGGACAATTTTGAGATCCTGGTTACGTTTGTTTACACTGGAGATTCAACAGGAACATCACATCAGTCAAGGAGTTCCTACGTGCCTAGAGAAATCCTCTGGGGACACAGATTCAATGATGTTCTGCAACTAAAGAAAAAATACTACAAGGTCAACTGCCTGCAATTTGAAGAAACCACTGAGGTTTACGCTCCTTATTGTAGTGCCAAGCATTTGGATAAAAAGGAACTAGAATACACAAGTTGTGATAAGACAACAAATGGAGAACCAGAAATCTCCTCCTCTTCCTCTTCCTCCTCCTCTTCTTCCTGCTCCTCAGGAATCAGAATCAGATCATTTAGTGCTGATGCTTTAATTATTCATTCTGAGGTTTCTGGAGAATCAGTCAAAATTTCCAGTCCAATGGAGCTGCCATACGACAGAGCTCTGGCGACATTAAGCAGAATTTCAATGGAATCCCAGATTTAGAAATCAATGACTTTTGCAGAACTGTACAACTAACTATAACAGCTATCAAGCGCACAAAGTTCACTTAAATTCTAGTGGTCGGATCCTCAAATGAAAGAAGAGATTTACTGACAAAATGTTAAGATTGCACTCTGACATTCCTTTTAATATATAACTAGCTGTTAACAGTTATCTTTTTCACAAATTATTAAATTCTGCATAGTGACACAAAGTTATTTATTGAAAATTCAAACTTGTTATTCCTGAATTCGCAAAGAGATAATTATTTGAAATATTAATCACATTAGTCTACAATTTAGACATATTTTGGAATTGATCCAGGTTTATATAATTTTTGGAGATTGACAAGTTTCGAAACAACTAATCTTTGTTTCTTTGTAAATTGTTACTTTTCTTCAATGTATGCATTTTTTTTTCTTGTTTAAAATTACAAATTAAAAAAATGACTTTTTTGGAAATGAAAATACTAAGGTCACATATAAACTATGAGGAGAAAATACTGATTTCACAGAAAAATGAAAACAAGTAACCCGTGATGGCGAACCTATGGCACGCATGCGGAGCCATATCTGAAGGCACACGAGGCGTTGCCCTATGTCAGCTCCAGTGTGCATGCGCGCGCTGGCTAGCTGATTTTCGGCCTTGGGGAAGGCCGTTTTCTCCGTCCCCAGGCTTCAGGAGGCCTTCCTGAAGCCTGGGGAGGGCAAAAAACGGCCCAACGGGCCTACCGGAAGTTCAGAAATGGACTTCCGGTTTGCCCGTTGGGCCATTTTTCGCACTCCGGAGGGTGAAAAATGGCCCAACGGGGGTGGGAGCACATGCGCGGGTATGCATGCATGTTTAGTGTGGCGCACGTGTGTGTGTGTGGGGGGGTTGTGTGCCGGCACACGCCCACTCCCATTTTTGGCACGCAAGAAGAAAAAGGTACGCCATCACTGCAAGTAACTAATTTTGCCAAAAGCACCTTATTTATTGCACTTTACATTAATAACTTAACTGTTACTTATCTGATGTGGTGATATAAGGTCAAATATATTCAAGTCTACTTTTGTAGTATTTTCAAACAGCAGTTTTTAAATCATTTAATATTTCTATGCAGAAAATGTTAAAAGTTATTTCTGCCTATCTGAGGAAAACAGAATTTTGTAATGTACAGTAATGCTAAGCCTGATTTTTAAAATGAATATATAAACATTTTCTCCTCAGCAGTTGAGACCATCTATTATTTTACTTTTCATTTTTAAGTACTTAACTAGATCAGGGCATTTTGTTTTCTTTTTCAATTTCGCAACCTCAACAAGTGATCTGTAAACCAGACAAACCAGTTCTTTTAAGTGTAGGCTGATGGCTCTTAATTCCCATTACAAGCATCCTTAAACTTGCTCTTGAAAACCTGGCTTCTGACAAGCCCTCATTGGTTAACTAGTCTGCTGAGGAACTAAAACATACTTACTTAGCTACAACTGTGTATTTTCCAATCAGTAGCTCACCAGATTTTTCTTGGCAAACAGATGTGGTATTGGAGGCCCATGAGAATATTTGTTTATGAATATCCTTCCCTTAAAAGTGTTAAACTGTGGGTGGGAAACTGAAAATGTGGACCACTGATACCCTTTGCAGGAGTTGTGGATTTTATTTTATTTTAATTGAAAATAATAGCTATTGTGAAATAAGAAAAAAAAATCAGCACTAATTTATTCTTAGATGATTAGTTTCACTGAACATATTGACGGAATAGAGCTTTTGAATAAAATAGACATATCAATGGGTTGGTTGTACTTATTTTATTACTTCTTAGTTACAAAGAAAAAAACCCCTGAAACATTATAAATCTATTATAAGTCAGCATGATCTCAGGGGTTTGTATAAAAATGAGACTTGTGGGATATACAGTAATTGGTTCATGATTTGCCTTTATCTGATACAAACAGAAGGAAAATACAGTGTGTACACAATGCCTAAAAATTACTTGGGAAGAGCATTATAGTTAATAGAAAAATCTAAATTAAGTGGTGTCTTTAGTGTCCTTATATAAAGAACTTCATGCTTCTTTAATGCAGGAAAATACGCAAACCAACATCACATTTCAAGGTGGAGTTGGGAAAGATAAAGGTAAAAGAGTCATTTAGGTGAGATGAATGATGTAGAAATGGAATGAATGAATGAATGAATGAATGACTGCTGTGCAAGTGATTTCCAAAATTCTGCAAGATATCAAGATTCTTAGAATACTTGATTGAAAGTATAACTTTTTATAACTATATTATTTTTTAAGGGTTGGGGGGCATAAGACCATTTGTTTTCACTACAGTAGGTTGACATTGCCAATCCTGTGGAAACCATTAAGTGTTCAGTAACCCAAATGGAAAACTAACCAGTTTGGTAAATGCCAGACCACATAAAGAATTGGTAACTGTGAAAGTGCTCCTGGGAAGAATGCTCTCTGAAATGAAGTTGAATCCATATGGAGGTTTCAAAATCCTACGTTGTCTCTCCTAAATCATAGCTCAGGTTCCACTTCTAGAGATGGAATATCATATAGTATCAGATGAACAGCTCCTTAGCAAAGTTCTGGAAAGGATATGAGAGCAGGGAAAAACAGACTCCAAAGCCAGCAAGATCTCACAGATTGTCCTCAATCTTATAATGCTGATGGTAAAATTAAATCTGTGCTCGATATTTTGGGAGGCAGCTTTCCTTTCAGCTTCAAGTGGTTTACTATAACTAGAAGTGTCAGGTATTTGACCAGGAATCCTTGCATAAGGGAAACAGCTCTGCTTCCATTCTTGCCTGGGGAGTTGAGTTGGACGCAAGCCAGTTCAAGTGGGCCGTCTGGCTCAGTTTTGTTTACATCCTTTTTCTGTCTTTACATAATAGTGGTAGTAGTTAGAAGGACATCAATAACTGGAAGTATATAAACAGGTAGTGATACTGCTCTTTAGTTCTGATGGTTCCCAGATTTAAAAAAAAAAACCAGTGGGTACTTAAGTACGCTGGTAAAGTAATTTTCATTTTCGAAAATGTGCCAGATAAGAGGAAAAAGTCCAGTGTGCATCACCAGAAGTTGCTATTATCTCATTCTGAGTCCAAGCTTATTATCTTTCACAGAGGAGAAAGCACATGATATGGTAACTGGATACCAAAACAGTCAGGCTTGTCCACTCTTTTTCCAAATGTTTGAAATTCATCAAAGTTCCTGGGAATTTTTTAATGTAATTCCCCAAGAAATGATAGCAAGGGGATACTTATAATCCCTAAATACAGCCCGTATTATTTAAATATATCTGAATATTTGGATTAAAACCTTTCTCCCCAGGCTGATACCCGGCTGATACCGGTTGAGCATTTCAGAAATCCACAGGCTGCACTGAAAGATGAGCTTCCTCCAACCTCTTTTGGATTCTTTCTGCAAAGGGAAGAACTCTGGCTCCTTGAAGACCAAAATAAACTCTCTTCTTCTAAATAAAAATGAAATTAAGTGCAAGCCAACCTGGCTGTCACTTCTTGACCAAAATGAGCTCCAGGGATAAAGCTTCACTCGCAACCCGTTTATCCGTGTAAAGTTTTAAATATATTGCAAGAGGTCCAGAGCTGTGCATCATTAATGTAGCTGTGTTTTTATTAATTATAGTTCATTTGCCATCTTACCTAAGACTTGGTTTTCATTCTGGAACTCTTCCAAAGGGATGTGATGCAAACAAATAGCCAAATGCCCTCACTGAACCCCGTTCTCTTGCAGTCTCCTGTGGTGGAATATTTGGGGTCATCAGGCTGCCACCTTGTGGCTCAAACAAATACAGGTTTTAATGGGTGAGGAACTGTAGCATGTCATGCGTAAGGAAGCATTGCTGAGAAGCGCTTGCAAGTGGAAAAAGTGTCTCACTGTATTTCTCGCTTCTTATTTTGCAGAATATTACATATACTGAAAATGCCATTTAACAGCAGCAGCTTTGGTCACATGATATAAAAAAGATGTTGAGACGCTGAAAGAGTGCAGACAGAAAGCAACAAAGATCATTAAGGGGCTGGAGGCTAAAACATATGATGAACGGTTGCAGGAACTGGGTATGTCTTGTCTTAACAAAGAGAAAGACTACTGGTGACATGATAGTAGTCTTCCAGTATTTGAGGGGCTGTCATAGAGAAGAGGGAGTCAACCTATTCTCCAAAGCAACTTATGAAGGAGAGATCCAATTTAGAACTAAGGAGACATTTCCTGATGGTGAGAACAATTAATCAGTGGATCAGCTTGCCTCCAGAAGTTGTGGATGCTCCATCACTGGAGGCTTTTAAGAAGAGACTGGACAACCATTTGCCCAGAATAGTCAGCCCTAGACTAGAAAATCTCCAAGGTTCCTTCCAACTCTTCTAATCTATGAGAATCTGATTGTCCTAATACAAATTCCCTTTGAAAGGCTCACTCAGAATTATGTAATTATTATAATTGATTATAACCTACTGGTTTTTATGTTGAGCAGAGAAAAGCATCTCTTTGCTCGACATATATTTTCTTCTTTGGCCACTCCATATTCCTTGTATACTTAACTGCCTGGTCAACTATATTGCTTTTCAGTCCCTTTCGCCATTTCTTTCATGGAATGTTTAATTTAAATGTGTGAATCAATGTCAGAGCAGATAGTTCTTCACCTTAATTTTACTTGTACCCTTTAGACTTGGTACATCTGATACCTCATGGTAAGTCCCCTAAAGGAAACACTTAACTTGCAAAAGCAGGAAGCGCCAAGTAGGCGGCAAAAGGCTTACATTGGAGATGCAAGAGATCTCATGAGAGATCTCCTGCTGATAACCTAGCACAGGACCAAACAATCTGCTGTTTTCCAGTTGTGTTGTACTGTAACTTTCACAATCTCTTGCCATTGCCTACCATGCCTGGGACAGAAGAAAGGGGAAATCCAAAAAATACGGAAAAACATGAATTTGCTTAGCTTCGAATATGTGAGAACAGTCATGCTACTGCCGATTATTTGGCTGTGAACTCATGTGGGTTTATATCCATCCCAGAAAGCATAGCCAATGGCCCCAACCGCATTGTAAAAATTGTTGGCAGCATCCTTTTCAGCCAGGGTTCACAAGAGAGGGTATTAATGCTGAAAAGGGTTGAAATAACGGGAATGTTTTTGAGTGAGGTCCTTCCAGTTTGTCTTAACTCTCTGCTGTCTACTAAGTCATTAATACAGTGAGCATTTTCCTCTTACAGTATGGATCAGCAAGAGGAAGAGGGCCTTGAGCAGTGGAAGGAAGGAAGAGAACAGCAGTGAGACCAATGTTCAGAGTAAAGCCTACATTTCTCATTTGGTCCATTGGAAAGGCCCCACCTCAATGTCTCTTAAGTTGCTGAATTTCACAGAGTTATTTGTATGAATGTTGAAATCAGTCCAACGTTTTAGTTGACAGGCAGTAAACTCCTCAACAGTCTCACTTGTGTAAATCATAAGCCCAGAATGATATACAGGTCAACAGATTCTGCTCTGAACAAGATTCCAGTTATTTGCTTATGTCCTTTTTTCTGTTCTACTAAACTTATAAAATCCCATTTATTCCCATCTCTATCTCCAGGTGTTGCTGTAAGTGTATTTTTCCTTGATTAAGAAGCAGACGGCAACTGGATTCATAGATTCATCCAAACTATGAATCAATTTGTTTAGTTTTGTTTTAGGGTGAAGCATAAACCTAGCTACTGGAAATAATATGCTTAATTGTCCTATATTGTCAAATAACTGCTTTTTGAGACAAATCAACATCACCATCAATAGCCTTAAATTCTGGCAGCGTATAGATGTGATAAACAAACAAAAATGCATATAGAGTACTAGGCTTTACTAAATAGTGATGAAGATATCAAATCTTGAATTCTAATTGCGTATCTGTACCACTGCTTTTATATTGTATATATACACACCCACAGAAGCATGCACGATGATGGTATTGTTTATTTGGCCAAGGCTAAATGCATAACAAAATTAATACCAGTTACCCTCTACAAGGAACATTCTGAAGACAGCAGCTGTCTATGTCGTGGCACAACATAACTCCACCAAGGAGATATCCATTTCAAGAAACTAAATGCTGCCAGGCCACTTATGTTTGCACAGGCTGGGTGTGTGGTTGAAGAAATGTTTTAGCATTTTGGGGGAAACCCAATTATCTGAGCAAAAAAATAAAATAAAAAAAATCACATGATTTTTCATGAAGTGATACGCATAACAAACTCAGAGGTGAACTCTTCCTTTATTAATACATAGCAGTGTTTTCCAATCTTGGCAAGTTCCATCTTGGCAATTCCCCAACCAGCATGTCATACACTGTGGGATTCTGGGAGTTGAAGTCCACACATCTTAAAATTTCTGAGTTTGAAAAACACCAATATATAACATCACCAGAGGGAAAAAAAATTACATTGTGCTTGAAATATAAAGCACTGATGTTCACTATAGAATCTGGCCCCAGCTAAAGGGCAAAAACCGTATATGCTTATAGACAATAAAAAATATCAAAGATACGGAACAGAGAAATGCTCATCTTCTATTTGGCTGCCTACTTTTCACAGATATAGCCTTCTTGTTGTGGCCTCTAGATGAACTACAGCTTTCAGAATTCTCTTTTGGCATGCCAACAATATATTTTTTGCTCCTGGAAAATAGGTCCCTAATGATCAGGTTACATAGATCCAACACCGTTACTTTATAACTCTGACTATGAAAAACAAATGGCAACATACAGTAGATAAATAGGAAAATATCAACATTCACCAAATCTTTCAACAGGAAATGCCCCAACAATTGAAAACTCACCCACACAAAAATTGGAGATATATTTTCAATGAAGTAGACATGATTATTTTAACATCTAAGAGGTTTATCAACTCCCTATTGCGGTTAACCACAGTTTCTTAATCCTCTATCTCACATAATGATCTACCTAGAATGAGGAAACATAGTAACAGAACATTAATCTTTTTTTAATGACTTTAACGCTAGATGAGCCTGCAGACTCAAAATAATTCTGTGCATCTTTTTCAGTGAGTCATATACTGCAGTGACTGGCATTTTTATGCAGATTCTTGACCATTTCCCTGGACACTTGGTAAAAAGGAGCTTTCTCTCTCCAAATCTTTGCAATATTTGTTGTTAATAGAATAAGAACACTAGCATAGAAGATATCCAACAATCAGTGTTGACTTATAAACAGTTGATTCCAAACATTACATATATTTATGCCTGCAGAAGAAGACAGATCAGTAGCATGGGAAAATTTAATCCTTCACAAGGATTCCAAGATAGGTTAGACTGTTACTGAATCAGCCTAATAAATACAACTTTCTACCAACAAAGTACACAACCACAGGAGTTTCATTTCGTATAGTGTCAGATACACTCTGAAATGTGACTGCTCATACAACTGATGAGAGGACATCCAGTCTACTATAGGCCCAAAACATTGCTAAGAAGCCATCTGACTCTCCATAGTGGCTTTCCCCAGTGAACCATGGTCTTTTTGTGTTAAATCAATTATACAATGGATATTTGAGAATAACACTGACATTGGAGTTTGTCATACACCTTCAAGGAGCAAACATGTGATTTCTGAAAGATTTGCTGATTCTTTCAAGGCCATGTATGGGAACTGTAAAAAGACCTGAGCAAGAAAAAAATTAAGAGGTAATTTAAAGCAAGGGAGCTCTGAGAAACACCTCAGAGAGCTGCTTTTTAAAAATTGTTGTATTGATAGTTACATTTCTTGCTGATTGGGTTTTCAGTAGTTTCACTAAATGTAAGACTACAGGCAGATGTGTACAAGCAGAAGTAGCCCAAATATGTGGCCACATTTCACCCAACACATTTGTTCTTTTTAAAGTAAAATAATAGACACATAATTTAATAAAAAACCCGAAAAAGCAAAAAAACAAACAAAAAAGTTTCATCTTGTGTTTTGATTTCCCTCACAGGCATAGGACTTGGTGTCATTGTTGCTAAAATGCAGAGCTATCATTCATGGGTAAATATGGTTTGCTTGATTGTACATAAAGGGATATGGACTCTGGAAAATGTAATGCCATTAACATGACATCAGGTGTCATGAAATTTGGTACAGAGTGTACTGTACACACAAAAAGCCAATGGCTAATCTTCTCTTTATTGAAGCATATCAGTCTTAAAAAAAAAAGAAAATAGAGACAAAAAGATGGGGTATACACAATTTTCCATTTGCTGGGAATGAATGCAGCCTGTTTTACAAGAGACCCTTTACAGAATATTTGGGTTCAGAATGTCAAGAAAATAAGCCTCTTTCCTTAATAAGCTCTTAGGAAGATATTATCTACTCCTACTATTTATAAAAAGTCCAAATCCTTCTATCAAACAGGCAGTTTCTTCCCTGTGAGCAGAACAGAAATCTGATCAACACCTGTTGTTCCTCCTACAAGACACTTCACAAAATACACTATTTCACTTTAAGCAGCTTTTATTTTGATAATTGGGGTGATGTTTCACCTTAGATCACTCTCCCAATATTAATTTCACCAAAATGTACCAAACATCTGGCCATTCTCCCCACCCACACCCCTTTTATGAACCCTCTTAGAACAGTAAAATCAACATCTGTGGTTTATAAGGAAGAGGATGAAAGCATTTTCACACGTGGTTGCATTTGTAAATTGCTGGCTCTTAACCCTTTTCCTTCCAGGAATTGTCAGTTCGCTTCTGTCAACTCAGGGAAGGTAAAGGGTATGTTCCCAGTATCCAGCCATTTGTTTAATCAACATGGGGGGGGGGGTTGGCAGTTGGTATATATTTCCTTTCCTAAAAGTCTTATCCATAACATCTAGTAGTTCTGAATCAATAAGTTGCCATTGTCTTCAGAATGTGCTTGGCATTCCCCTTAGCAGAGGTGGTATTCTGCCGGTTCGGACCGGTTCAGGCGAATCGGTAGCGGTGACTGTGGGTGGGCCCACCCCGCCCCGCCCCCGCGCACCCGCCCAGATGTAATGCTGTCCTATTTAGCCACGTTTTCGAGGCTGGGTGCATGCGCGGAAGGCATGTGCATGAGTAGAGCATGCGCTGGAGCCTGTGCGCATGTGCGGAGGTGGTTTGGAGCCTGTGCGCATGTGCAAAGGTGGTGCGGAGATGCGCTCACATTTGCGAACCAATAGGGAAGGTAAGTGAATACCTTCCCTTAGCCATCAAACCATGTCAGCAAACAACTATCTTTCACTTTCCATAGTCTTGCTCCTGTGCTGTTAACTATAACTAGGTGCAAAAAGTGAAGGTGATCTTTTTTACTTTACCTGTCTCTATGCTCTATGTTGCTTTTATGGGCCAGGTATATTAGTATAGCATTAATAAAAAAATAGCTGGCCACCTGGTCACTTTTTTTTTTAACTAAGCTGCATTTAAAGGCCAAGCAAGGATTCAGACCTGAATTAAATTGCAGTATTATATAGAAACAATACTAAAGTGTTAAGAGAAAAAAAATTGTATTTAGAAAAAATATGCATACTGGAAAAAGTAGCCACAAAAATGTGTGCTTTCTTTCAATGGATACTGATGAGTGAACCTGGAACTGAGGATTGGAAAACTGATGTGGTTATCCATCCCTTATTCAAACAACTGAATTTAATTCCCCAGACACTTAGAATTGCAATTCCAACCAGTCCAGTTCTTATATGAAAATTCACACATGTTGATTTCTACGTGCAATTAACTCTACCTTCAATACTGTGCATACTGCTGGGTCTCTGCCCTGATACCTGTTCAAGGCAGATATCTATATGAGAACATCTCTCAGCAAACTGAGTGATGCATGGGTGGATGTCAAGAAGCTACATGGTATACACAGCAGCTGGGCTAAGTATCTGGACAATAGCTGCAAAGAACTAGAGTATCCACATCTATCCCAAAGGGATAATACATTATTTATTTCTCTAGACCAGGGGTGGGTTCTTCTTTTCTTCGCTGCTGGTTCGCTCAGTGCTGCGCCGCACGGGCGCGCTTTGCACATGTGCAATGCTTTTAAAAAAACAAAATGGTGGTGCCTATGGCGCCGCCGAAAGAACCGGCTCGGGGGCGTGGCAGGCCTGGGTCACTGCTGGTTCTAGCAACCCAGGCCGCCAAGTTACTACCGGTTCTATAGAACCAGTCCAAACCGGGAGGAACCCACCTCTGCTCTAGACATGTTACTCATGATTTCTATTGTTGCTTCAAGTCTTTAAGATAGGAAAAGAGAAAGGCAAGACACCTTCTCTTCAACCAGGTCTCACTCCAACCTTAAGTTGCTTAACTTCTGTGTATAATGCTAAGGTAGATTAAGAAATTCCTTTCCAAAATTTTACCTGTTTTTCTGTTTTGGCCACAGGGTGATGGGCTATCATTCTGTTCGCACTATGCTTACCATTATATGTGATGGGGGGGATTGAGAATATGTGGCTTCATTGATAATACTTGTACTTCTGGGGTGTTCACTAGAGACCAATGTATTAGATTCCAGTGAAGCTTCAACATGGGCCCAAATGCTGAATTTGCTGGGGAGGGAGAGATCATGGACTATCTTGGAAGAAGATATGGCTGCCTCTAATCTTGAATGCAACTGTTCCACTATGTATTAATATTCCTAGTTTGTCAACTATTACAATAAGTTTTTCTGAAAGGCCAGCTTTCTTTCCAAATAGTTTACCTTTAAATTTGGAAACACCTCTTATTGTTGTTAGCAGTAAGTAAAGGTTACAGATTAGATATATATATAAATGGTTTGGGGTTATGGAATTATTTATTATTTATTGAATAATAAAGTTGTCTTTCAGGGAAATACAGTAATTCGTATAACTGTTCAAATTAAGTCTTAATAGCATTGCTATTATATACGCCATCAAGACAAAGTTATTTGTGACTGAATAGAAATTAAACAAGTTGTAAAGCAAAACCAATGGGAAAATAGAGCATATTTTAAAAATAGTATGGGTGAATGTATCGTATATTCTACACTGCAAACAGACAGTAAGTTATTGAGCCAATAACTAGAAGAAAACAAACCTTCACCTTTAATAAGGGTTAACATTTCAACTGTATCTCACCCCTTCTTTCTTAGGGTAGTAATGTAACAGGAAAAGGTCATTTTTTAAAACAAACTTTTCATGTAACATCAACTTCCTTGTGTGCTAGTCATTAAGGAAACATTTGTCTTTAAACAGATGGGTTTACTAAGCATTTAACAACAGCAAGCATCTGAAGCTGTGGTCCTGAGTTGTTTCTGGGCTTATAAATCTGTGTGGAAAACAAGGCACACACCACTAACTTTTATGCAAGGAGGAATTTGGGCTATATGGAAGATTGGCAAGAGTATAATGTATCTTTATACTCATGTATCTTTAACAAGATCTGGATAAATTAGGCTGCAAAACTGTGATTTGTCTGAAGCCCATTGGGCAATTTCACTGTGCTAAACAAGTTGGTTGTCCCACATCCACATCTATCACTGTAGCCAGACTATTAAGTAACACAGGCTACACTTTGCCTGAGCTCCTGTTGAATTCTGGTGCTAGCAAAGTGCAAAAAACTCAATGATAAATCAATTGATTTACTTCTTTGCTCCAAATTCTTTGAGTCTGTTACATATCAAGATAGATTAACAGAGCTGGAAGGGACCTTGTAGGTCATCTAGTCCAAACCACCCCCCACATCCCCCCAAGCAGGAGACCCTACACCATTTCTGACAGATGGCAATCCAGTCTCTTCTTGAATTATACTTAATGGTATAAAAGAAGAGAGAGAAGAAATTGATTCCCAAGTATTTTCTGATAATTTAATCAGATCTTTTCTTCCCATCTATTCCCCATAGGTAACAATGACTAATGTAATGTAGGAAACCCGGATGTTAATCATATGATCTGTGATATTTTTGATGTGGGTTTTGTTACTTAACAACTCTTAATCCTAAAATCAACCCAGGAAGCCTACAATTAGGCATTCCCATTGCCAGGACCTATGCAGCTAAATGGTGGGGTGTTTTTTTTTTTAACACCTCAACTGCCCTCCAAAATATACTGCATTAATGTAAGCGAACCTACTTCTGATCCTTCAAAACTTTTTCCAGAACAGTAGCTCATTATTATCTTTATCTGATATTTAGCCCCAGCAATTTAAAATATAAAAAAATAGGACATTTAGTCCACATTTAAGTTTGTGCATTTTCAAAACATCATAGCACTTCAGTCAGGTTTGTGCAAAGTATAAATCAAATACTTTGCATGCACAGCCAATTGACCTTTCAAATTCTATGTACTACATTATTTATGTCATTAATATGGGATAATGAAAAATATATATAGATGTTAGATTGTCATAGATTAGCTCTCTAAGTATACCAAGGGCCTATCTAGAGCAGAGGTGGGTGGTTCATTTTCCCAAGGGGGTCACATGAGAAACTGAGGCTGCCACGAAGGCCCTGGTATACATACGCTTTCTTCTGCTTGGAAAAGAAATCTCTTTTAACAAAACTGATTACAGTTGGTGCATTCTAGTCACATCTGCCTTTCTAACGACATGATTATTTTTACTCCCGCTCTCTTCAGGTGTTCATGGTCTTCCTCTAAAATCACATTATTAGCTAAAGCAGTGATGGCAAATCTTTTGGGCTTGGCATGTCAAAAATTCAGAAAATGTCTGATTTGATTCTGCTGGCATGTGTGTGTGTGTCTGTCTGTCTCTCTTTCTCTCTCACACACACAGGCACACACACTGAACAAAAGAGAAACAATTCTTTATATCTCCCTGGTATTTAGGCCACCCTGAACAATGGCACTTGGTGGCAGTGCTGAGGCTGGGCCCGAAATAGAAACCCGGCTCTTGACTTCAGCCCTGGTACTACTATTGCCACTCAAAAAGGCTGTCTTGCACTATTCCCCAGGCCCTGCCATGCACCTCTTTCCTTCAGGCGGTCTTTCTCTTGACAAGTCTCTGAGACTTTTACCTGAGGCTGCTCCAGGTCGCACAAGGCCTTTGTTCTTGAGATGATTTCGAAGAATGCTCTTCCACAGCCTCTGCAACCTTTGAGAAGCAAGCAAAAGCACGTCCCGTTCTCACATGATATTTGGAGGCTCATGTGACAGTATGCCCCATTCTCACGCAGACTCTGAAAGTCATGCGAGAACAGTGTTGCTGAGTGCTTGCGTGCCACCCAAAATGTTACGGCAGGTCACCTTTGACACACGTATCATAGATTCGCCCTCACCTAATCTGAAGGAAGGCAATGATTGCCTTTCTGTCTCTTGGAAAGCTATGGCAGGAAGGGAGAGAGCATGCCACCATATTACATTAGTCCTCGAGTTGCAACAGTTCGTATAGTGACCAAAGTTACAACAGCACTGAAAAAAGTGACTTACAACCATTTCCCACACTTACAACTGTTGCAGCATCCCCGTGGTCACATCATCAAAATTAAGACACTTGGCAACTGGCATGTATTTGTGACAGTTGTAGTGTCCCGGGGTCTGTGATTTCCTTTTGCGACCTTCTGACAAGCAAAGTCAATGCGGAAGCCAGATTCACTTAACCGTGTTATTAACTTAACCACTGCAGTGATTCACTTAACAATGGTGGCTAGAAAGGTCGTAAAATGGAGCTCACTTAATGTCTTGCTTAGCAACAAAAATTTGGGGCTCAATTGCGGTTGTAAGTCGAGGACTACCTGTACCCTCCATACATGATTTCTGAAAACACCAGAAGGCAGCTCCAAAGCAAGATTAAATAAAGCAGTTGGCCAATGCCACGTTAATTCAATTAGTAATTCACAGAACAACAGTGTTTGTGAAAGATACGCTTCGTAAGTGAAAAAGAAACTAATTAAACAGTTCCCCTACAACTAAGAGGGGTTTCTCAGTGTTTTAAGCCATTAAAACACATTATCCACTGAAATAACTTGTTGATATAGGAATGTGCATTTTTGAGCATGTGCCATATTTTTCTTGTAGCTTTTTTTTCTAATAAAATTATGTTAGCCAATAAGATGATTTCATCTGTAACCTACGGTTGCTTCCAGACAAGGCTTTTATTATGCAATTGCTTTGCCTTATTCAATTTTTGGAAGCTCTAGATCAGCGGTTCTCAACCTGTGGGTCGCGACCCCTTTGGGGGTTGAATGACCCTTTCACAGGGATCGCCTAAGCGCGTGCTAGCCCGCCACGCCCCCTTTGTCACCTCATCGTGCGCGGGGAGGGGGCAGGGCGGGGGTTGCGGCGGCGGGGAGGGGGTCGCGGCATTAGGAAGGTTGAGAACCACTGTTCTAGATGATGTCTTATTTTTCTAACTATTCATTTTTTCCCCTCACAATTTCATGGTTTTCTTACTATAAAAATATCTGATTAAGAACTGCAGTGTCATCTTTTGATCGATGGTTCTTGAGGCATTCTGACAGGAATGTGCTCCAAATGTTGCCAACAAATAACAAGCAAATGACAAAGCCCGGCAAATGAAGTCTCCTGTTGTCAGAGTTTTAAACTAGAACATATTAGAGCAGTATACAGGTAGACCTCAACTTATAACAATTGAGCCCAACAGTTCCACTGCTAAGCAAGACTGTAGTTAAAACGTATTAGACAAAATGGAGGAATCTTACATAATGAAAACTTTTCCATGTAAAAGTAATATCTTTCATATTAATGTCAAAGAAAGATGAAGAAAAAGTAAACAGGTAGTCCTCAACTTACAACCGTTCATTTAGTGACCCTTCGAAGTTACAGCGGCACTAAAAAAAAGTGTCTTATGACCAGTTTTCACACAGCAGTTACAACATCCCCATGATCATGTGATCGAAGTTCAGGTGCTTGGCAACTGTATTTATGACAGTTCTGGGGTCATGTGATTTCCATTTGTAAACTTCCCAGTTGGCTTCTGACAAGCGAAGTCAATGGGAACGACCTCATGATTCACTTAACAACTACAGTGATTCGCTTGACAATTCTGGCAAAAAGGTCGTAAAATGGGGCAAAACTCACTTAACAATTGCCCTGCTTAGCAATGGAAATTAGGGGTTCAATTGTGATTGTAAGTCGAGGTCTACCTGTACTTAATGCTGCTGTTTTAAGTTTAAAGGAAGAACAGCCCATTGGTGAGCTGAGGCAATTAAACTGTGATTCACAATCTCTGTGAATCTCTGTGGACCATAGTTTGGAGGAGGAGGAAGGGACATCCTATTGGAACCTCCCTGCTCCAACACACACACACATTGGTACTTCTTCTAAATTTTGTCCCTTCGGGAGGACAACAGGTCAATAAATGCTTATCCAAACTGAAAATCTGACTGTAAAATGCTTTTAAAAGGAAGAAATCTACCTATTGCCCAGGTGCTGACTCAGATGTACTTGCTGATGACTCCATCAATTCATCCAATTGCTTTCTCTCCATTTCTCTAGCTGTTAGGCCTTATCCTTTGGGCCAGAGGGGCCTATCCATCTCTCACTTGCTCATCCAACCTAGCAGAGATGATTAGGCTCCAATCCCCGTCTTCTTGCTTTGCATTTTTCTCTAGGCATAATCAGTTTGAACATATTATACACTAGAGCAGTGGTGGCTAACCTTTTCCGGAGATCTGACAACCAGCTGGCCGGCGGGAGGCACGCACGCATGTGCGGCAGAGCTGATCTGGGGTGATGGTTCGCGTGCCCACAGAAAGGGTGCTGTGTGCCACCTGTGGCACGCGTGCCATAGGTTCGCCATCACGGCACTAGAGGAAGTAGTCTTCCTGGTATTTGGAGTTCTCCCCTTCAGGACTACTCTATTAATGGAAGACTCATTACCACTTTTTTTTTAATGGTTCTGCTTAATGATTTCTTCCTCAGTTTAATTCTCAACACTTCCCAGAGGCTGTGACCACTTAGTATGCTATCCAAAACTTACTGAATGAACTCAATCCCTTAGGATGAGCCACAAATTAATTATTTTAGCCCAGCATGTTGTACATACAACACACCCAATTTTGAGATGGGGGGGGTGAGTGGGAAGAGAGAATTATGTGATCAGTCAAGCACTTGGCTGCTATTCCTCTAAGTTTGGGAAACTTTTACTCACTTCCACTTCCTCCTGCCTGGAAAAAAACATACAAAGGGGAGACGCAATAGGCAGGGCCAAGGCAAGTGAGCCAATGGAGATAATTGGTACCATCATTTACTCAGCCTTCCTTGCCCAGAGAAAACAAAGCAGGAGGATTGAACGGATAGTAAGCAAAAAGCCAGTGCTAATTGTACTGTTGTGAATTGACCAGCTCTTTCTGCAGACAGGCTGAAATGCATTCAATCAAGAGTTAGTAACAAGTTCCTTGGGCAGACTGGTCTGCTTAGAGAGCCTCAACATCTGCTTCTGCTCAGTCACTTACTGTTTCTGAGCTATGCTGTCTACTGGGCTCCTTGTGGTAAAAACACAGCCATCCACCTTAATTTTCTTTTGGGTAGTACAATAATGGAGCTTCTACCCAACACTACAAATGCTGGCCTTTGGGTGAACTGCAAACAGCGACATGAGCACCTTCCTTGAAACAAGACATGACTTCTTTCTATTCTCCTGCCTTCTCCCACCGGATAGTGTGGAGAAGTGGACACTTGACCAACCTCACCAAACCACGTACAGACGGAAGAAGGGAACCTAGTTATTCTTGTTGTCTGCACGACCTGGGGAGCAGGTACACTGCTCAGGTTGTGCCCTGAAGCAGCATCATACTGTAGAACAGAGGTCTTCAAACTTGGCAACTTTAAGACTTGTGGACTTCAACTCCCAGAATTCTCCAGCCGGCATAGCTGGCTGGAGAATTCTGGGAGTTGAAGTCCACAAGTCTTAAAGTTGCCAAGTTTGGGGATCCCTGCTGTAGAAGTAATTCACTGTTGGGGTGCCAGAGAGGATGCCTATCCACTCTCTTCTTTCTTGCATATGTCCGTTCTCTCCCGAGAAACATAATTCAAGGCTCTTTTTGTTTTGGAGGAAGCATGGAGTTCCCTTCCCTTAACTTTGGAAGATGAGAAGGAGAAATAGCTGTTTATTCTTTCTTTTCTTCTTTTCATCAATGGTTTGTTTCCCTTTCAAGTTAAAAGGGACAACTTTAAATCCCTCCCCCCACGCCCTAGATATTTAAAATCACAGGTAATTTTGCCCTCAGTTTTATTACCCCTTATGCAATCAAAGGGAGTATGGGTGTTATACAATTTTTTTTTATTTTTTTTTTTTACAAGGAGCACACATAGGAATTTGAGTTATTTTCAATGCCGCCTTTCACTGGCCTGCTTATTCATGGATGATTTTTAGGGGCTCTAATTACAAAACAGCAATTTGAACTACTCATAAATAAATGTCTTCTTTTTTCTTGCTGTCTTCTCTTAAGGTCAACTGGCCCAATCTCATCAGCTGGCTGATCACTCAAAACCACCGTTTATTATTATTTTTTTTCATTTCCCAAGCAATGCCCTCCTTGCTTCAACCATCTCTCCTTCTACCTATATTATTGTCCTTCAGCCCCGACTTCCCCCATAGACTAGGAAAGCACCAGATACGCTCCGTCCTCCAGGAATCAAAACGATCCCAGCAGCGTCGGGATTTCGGGAGAGCTTTCAGCGGGGCCGCACCGAATTCCGCAGGAAAAAGGAGGCGGATAAAGTTGCTCCCCTGCTGCCTCCTGATTGGTCCTTGAGACAGAGAGGGTGAATGAATAGACCAATAGGCACCATAAGCAGAGGTGCGGGCCGGGAGGCAGTAGGAGGCGCTGTCTCGGAATTGGGTGATTTGTGAACTTTCTGGGGCAGTCCCCCCCCCCGCTCGAGAGATTATTTAGACACTCACCGATTTAGCTGGCAGGGAGGTGTTTTTTTTAATAGCAGCCACTGGTTTGAAGGCAGACGCGTGTGACCTGTGATACTGTACACAAACACTGGTTTAAGAGGCGGAGAGTTGTGATTTCATACAGCAAACGCTGATTTATGTGGCAGAGACTTTTAATTGGCGAACGGCTGCTTCAGGCCCAGATAACTTTGATGAGAACGGTGATCATTTCTACTCTTAACTCAATCACGGAGAATATGCGATCGCTAAAAGTCGACACCTATTTGATAGCTCGTAATCAGTCGTAATCAACTTAAAGACCCCCCCCCTTCATAATTTCACGGCGGTAAAAAGAGCGTAGATAATTTTCTTGCCCACAAGCTGCCAAAAGCAAACCCCGCTCGAGTTTTTTGAAAGTCGAAATCTGCTAAATCTTTGATCCCCCACAATACTTCTTCCAACATTTTCTGCTCCGTTTTCAACGTCTCCCGATTTTTATTGCTTCCCAGAAGATCCCTTTTTTTTTTTTGGCCAATCAGCTTTTCACACCTTCTCAATCTCCCCTTCCTTTAGAAGGCTTAACCTCCTCCCCTCTTTCCCTAAGCTCTCTTCCTAATTGGATCCGTTCCATTCCTTTCTTCCGGTTCACCACCTCATCTAGCCACCCCATGCTTAATACAGGTCCTAAACCTTTTTTTTTTTAAAACAAGTTCTATTTCAACAGGATGCTGTCTTTCCCCCTAACGTTGCATTCAGTACTCGACAGTAGTCTGCACCTGCTAACTTGTTGTAGAAGCTTCTTTTACGGGTCTAGGCACAAACTCCCCGCAGGGTCAACCTGTGGGATCCCCGGCAAGCCTCTTTTCCAAGGCCGGACCTCAGCACAACTCTTCTTCCCACCACGTCTGCCTCATCGCAATCCCGCGTTAATTCCTCTCCTCCATTCTTTGGTTGTACAATTGGCGAGCCCTCCGTCCAGTTTCGCTGCGTGGAGCTCCCTGCCGTCCACGGAGGACCGGTGGCTGAATAAACCAAGCCTACATTGTTTTTTTTTCCTCCTACCTCTGCCTACTCCAAACAACCCCCCCCCAATTCTCTATTTCTTCTCTTGATGCTGGTCCTCCGGCCCCCGCCCCATCAGAGCCACATTTCCTTCCCGCAGACGGCGGGATCTCCGCGGCTAAGCAGTACCCGGCCAGCCTGCCTTCCCATCTCCTCACGTTCCCCGCCATCTGCTTCGCAAAATCCGTCCCAAGGTAGCAATCGCAGGATTTCAAGCCTCAGAAATATTGGGGACAAGGCGGATCCTGTTCCCGGGAGCGCAAGGTACCAGGTTCCCCCCCCTCCCTTTCCGCACCGCACCCGGCCGCCTAGATAAACCGTGCCTCGTTCATATACTTTTGCGTTCTGCAGAGTTGCGGCATGTCCCCGCAAAGAGTTCGGCGCAACTGAAGGAAGCTGAGAACTGCCCAGAGTTAAATTTCATTTTTTCCCTTTTCCCACCGTTGTCCCTCCGCCCCATCCCTCCCAGCTCGCTCGGCTCCATCCCTCTCGCTTTCCTCGGCAAGACTCCCTCGGCGGAGTCGCTACAAGTCAGCCTCAGGCTCCGCAAGCCAGCCCCGCGATTCTCATTGGTTTGGTTTCAAGAGGTGGAGACACATGAGCCGGTATTAAAAATCACATGGGTCCTTCAGGCAGGCAGTAGCTTATTCAGTTGTTTCATTTGCAAGGGGTGCAGCGGTTAGCAGCGGACCTTCGGCATGCTTCTCTGGATCTTACGCTCTTGTTCATAATAGTCATTCATTGCGTAGCTTAAAACTCACCCGCAGGTAAGGAAGAGATTCTTTTTTTTTCCGGAGCACACCTTAATTGTCTTTTTCCTAAAGGAGAAAGAAATAGAATCTGGAAAGCCGGGCAAATACTTTGGGACTGTTGATACTCGATGCAGAATTCCAACCCCACAATAATATTTCTGAGTATGTCGGGGTGAAAAACAAAACAAACGAGTTTCTGATTGGATTGAAGCGGAGCGATTTTTCTCTTGCTAAACTCCCCGTTTAGCGGCTGCTTGCAATTCTCCTTTGGATAGTTGGCGAAGTAGTTCCAGGTACTTTCTCGTTCATAATCGCGGCGATTTATGCTCTTAGGTTTCACTGCACGAAGCCGACTTTGCAGTGCTGCTCTGCAGAGAAGTTAGCAAAGAAAGCTGCTAGTTATTGTTGCTCTCTTATTTTTGCTGTTTCCTTTTTTTTTGCCCGTGATTACAAAAAATAAATAAATAAATGCTGTGACTCAGGAAAAGGTCACAGCATCTAAACCCTTGCCCAGTGCTCTCTCTCTTTCACAACAACCTAAAATACCACATGTTGACTGTTCTTGTTCAGCATGCACTGAAGCCTTGAGTGGATTCCCCCCCCTTTTTTTTTTGAGAAGGAGAAAGAGGAAGAGAAGAGAGAGGGAGAGAGAGAGAGATGGATTGTTGTTATAGGTGCCAAGAACTGGAAGCAAAAAAAAAAAAAAAAAATTATTAAAAAAAAGAAGAAAGAGAAAAAAAAAAAAAAGAAAAAAAAAAAAAAAAAAATTGTTATAAAAGAAAAAAAAAAAAAAAAAAAAAAAAAAAAAAAAAAAACTGGTGAGAGTTTTACAGCTTGGGAGAGATTGCATCACATTAACTTGATTTATTAGAATTTTTTCCCCCATTTAGATTAAATAATTTTCGTTATGCTAAAGCCCGTTACAGATTTTGCCATCTGAAAATAGTTTATTCTTGGAACGTTTAGTTGGGATCAGCTTCAAGCAGCTTTAAGGACTACTGTGAGCAATTCAAACCTCTTCTTATCATGCTCTTCCCAACTGGGGTATTTCTGCTTTCCGGATTGTGCTGGGTCAGCCTCTCTCCTAGGCATATGTGTATACAGCTGCATGCATATATGCTACACCATATTCAGTCCTTTTTCTATATTTCCATCTACAAAAAGTGGCTTATCAGTGACGCTGTCATTTGTAATTACATCGTCATCCTCATCTTATACAAACAAGCTGGCTAGGTATGTTGCCAGCATTGCTGGCACTTTTGTTTTTTAAAATGCTTTGATTATGTCATTAGGAGAAAAAAAAACCCCATAGAATGGAGATGGGATGAAGAGACAGTGAGTACTGGGAGACTGCAAAGAGCCTGGCAGACTTAAAAGAAAAGAGCATTGATGTGAACTCTCTGCTCAGAGCCATTCTGTTTACTCAAAGGCACAGGCAAGGAGCAGTTAGCTTCACTTAGCAACATGTGCCTTGAACAGCCTCAGTAGAGGTGTATGCTGGCAACTGGGAAATAACTGCTATATGCTCATTAACTATTTCTCCCTCCCCTTCTCTCCCCAGTCCTTTTAGTGAGTAAAATCTCTCATCAGCCTCTCTGTGCTCTGTTTTTGCTCCAAAGCTGCTATGTAGGTACAGTTGATTTAGATTCAGAACCTATCGGCTGTACCCCTTTTTCTTGATACTCTCCATCTGTCAACACCTACTTCCAAAGTCTGAATTGGGGGTGTGTGGGTGTTAAACAAAAGATTCGCTTTCCTTTTCTAAAGCTGTAGAAGGGCTTAAGAAAAGGCACAGCTGATCCATGAAGCTAGTCCCAGACATTTTTTTTAAAAATTATTGGGATGCGAAAGAATCAGCTCTATGGTGTAGTTCTGTAGCATGTAGACTCACAATTCAGTTGGTGTTTTCTCCAGGTGGAGTGTGGGATGTCTGCTTGTGGGCAGGAGAAAAGAGAGACAAGTGGGCTCAAGGGACACACAAGCTTTCTGATGACATGTGTCTTAGTAAATATTTGCAGCTATGTGAGGAAAATGCACTGTCAAGAATGATGCTTGATACCCTATTTTGGATAACAGGGCTCATGTGGCTACATCGCTGAATGGATTGTGCATCTGTGATAGAAGAGGAAGGGAAAGAAATGCTTCTGCAGCTAAGAAATTACCATTCTGTTGTTAGAAACAGTTTCTTATAAAGCACCTTGCAGAGAATTTTTTGCCAAAATTTATACCCATTTTGTGCATTTGGAGGAGGACTGCTACACATGACATTGAAGGAGTTTGCTTTGTATATATGTGGCGTATGTGCAAAAAAAAATGTATCTTTTAAATATTTCCAGAGCCTGATTCTGCCTGGCTTGGTATTAGAAGCCAAATTCCTAATATGCTGCTCTCATCCTTATCTGGAGATTGAATGTAATTGTTAACCTCTGACCCCATGCCTTTTTCTTGCTGCTTAAAGGAATGTAAACGATGGAAAAATAGCCAAGACTGTAATAAACTGAGTGTGATGTGCCAACCCTTTATTTTCCAAAATTCTAGATGAGGTCTCAGAGCATTATAGAGAGTTATAGTCTAGGTTTTTTTCTTGAAGGGTCACTTTATCTGACCTGTGTGGAGGCTTTGCTTCCAAATATATAGTGCTGATAGTGATTTGAATTTGAACAAATGCCCACAAATCAATTTGGCTTTGTAAAATCTTATTCTGTATAGATGTCCTATGTCCCATGCAATTTTTTTCCCTTTAAATCCAAGGATTCTTCTGTCTCATCTCTCTCTCTCTCTCTCTCTCTCTCTCTCTCTCTCTCTCTCTCTCTCTCTCTCTCTCTCTAGTTTGTATAATATACAAATCGTACAATATGACTAGATGGCCGTAATATCTAAGAAATTTCCCTTCTCTTGTTAAGGCTCTAGATTACTAAAACATATGGCATAAACTGTTATTATGGCACACAAATTGTTACTCTGTGTAATTTATTTGATATCCTGCCTTTCCTCAGGAGCTCAAGGCAGCTTACATGACGATCTCCTTTCATTTCATCTCCACAGCAACTCTTTGGAATAGATTGGGCTGAGAGAAAGTCACTGGCTCAAGGTCATCCAATAAATGTTCACAATGAACTTAGACTTGAACTTGGCTCTTCCCAGTTGTAGTACAACACTTTAACCACTATTCCACATTGGAAAAGCTTTGATATTTTACTTAAACCAGTGATTTTCTTCTTTTTCTTCATTTAAGTCTCTGTGGGATTTCATATTGTTCCTTTTTAAGGTACCGCATTATGAAGGTGCCGTCTGTATAACTATAGAAAGGGGGCTCTGTATAACTATAGAAAGGGGGTTGCCATAAAGAATAAAAAACAATAAATCGATGCAGCACTACTAATGCATTTATAGAGCCGAGGTGGCGCAGTGGTTAGAGTGCAGCACTGCAGGCTACTTCAGCTGACTGCTAGCTGCAGTTCGGCGGTTCAAATCTCACCGGCTCAAGGTTGACTCAGCCTTCCATCCTTCTGAGGTGGGTAAAATGAGGACCCAGATTGTTGGGGGCAATATGCTAACTCTGTAAACCGCTTAGAGAGGGTTGTAAAGCACTATGAAGCGGTATATAAGTCTAAGTGCTATTGCTATTGTCACCTACTGCATTTTTAAATCTTTGGATTTTTATGGAAAATGTGAAATGCATGTATTTCACTAAGGAAGAAAACTGAATGTTTGCTGTGGTTTCAGTATTTAGAAAGCTACAGTCCCATATGCTGGAAATAGTCTACTTCTAAGTAAGCCTGCATGGAACTCCTGATATGTCCAGAGGGCATTTTCTTCTGATTAACCATGCTTAAAATTATGAGTTTTATGTTTGCAACATGTGATGCCGAGGACACTCACCCACTATTAAGCAAACTTGAAAACAATGAAACTTTACTTTTGAATATAATATATTCAGTACAGGTAGTCCTTGAGTTGTGATCATAATGCTTAGTCGTAAATCATGATAGTTGTAAAATGGATTGTGACCAGACCCATCCTTACTACTTTTTAATGGTGGTCATTAAGCGACTGGTCATAAGTTGAGGACTACCAGTATATGCATGTATGTATGAGTACTGTTCAGCTAGCTGATCATGATTTGTCAGTCATTTGGGGCGGGGGCGGAACCATAGCTCTTTTGCTCTTCAGGTTCAAGAACACACACTTGTCTTGTAGAATTCTGTTTTGGTTGAAGGATATTTTAATTAACAGCATTGCTTGGGAAGAATTAAAGGCATACGTCATCAAAGAAGACTTAAATGAAGAAGCAGGTTTTTAATACGCAGGCAATGTGATCAGTAGTGAGTTCTAAATTAGTTTGCTACCAGTTCGCGCGCGTGTTCGAAGCCTCCCGCTGCCGCTGCTACCGGTTGTAAGAACCAGGCCGGAGCAACCCACCGCTGAATGTGATGCAGATTAGCTGCTAATTGGTTGGTTGTATCTTGTGGCTTGGATTAGATGGATCCCAATCAGGGCCCTTAATTGTTGTATGTCACTAATAAGGCAAAATCAGGGCTATTCTTTATCTTGCTCATTAAATGCTATGCATCCATTAATACCAAAAGTTTTTTCTTTCTTTCTTTCTTTCTTTCTTTCTTTCTTTCTTTCTTTCTTTCTTTCTTTCTTTCTTTCTTTCTTTCT
>QLTV01002260.1:3403071-3425791 GCA_003457575.1 Thermophis baileyi
ATCCATCCATCCATTTTTGCGTGGACAGCAAAGGATACATGCTTATTCAGTTATACCAATTGGCTTAAAAATGCAAGTGATTAAAAGATATAACCTTCCCTTCATAAAGTTATTCTTGGGTCTTGTTCAGGTTTCCATTAAATATTTACTGCATTTCCAATACATTTTGTAGTTTTCATTCCATTAAAATAGCTACCATGAAACTACTTTGCTTTCACAATCAAAATAGAATTTCAGGAAAATAATAAAAATAATATTCAGTTATTGCTTTCAAATACTTTTTAAGAAAAAGCTTTTAAAGGGAAATCAAACCTGTTGAAAATGGATTAAAACAAGAAACTTAAAGAGTTTTCTATTCCAAAATCTCAACGTTGTGTGAAAGCAGAAAACTTGGCAAGGGATATGGGTTGCAGTGTAATATTTGGTCTTTAAAAAAGAATTCCCTTTGATATCACTTGAAAGGTTTCTAGCAGTCTTAAGCCAGATCTGACAAGCTGACCCTCCAATGCCAAAATGCTATCAGAATAATCCCGTTGCTGAATGATTTAAAAAGGTTTGCTGTCTTGTTTTGCAAACAGGAATTAGATGGCATCTCTAACACTTTCTGAGACACATACAATTTTAGAATAATATCATTATGGTACTTTTAAAAAATATAAACATTTGATCTGTGTATGTTGCAAGGACATAGATGCTATACTCGGGATATTTGATGTTGATTTTCTTTTCAGGAGAATTTGATTCTACAGCTATGCTAAGTTACCACTGAATAAATTATGTGTTCCTTGACTAAACAAAATTGAGCATGCCAGGAATTAAAAAAAAGGGGGGGGGGAGCAAAAGAGAGAGATGTTTCTAGCATTTGCTGATTCTTTTTTCCCTCTTATTACAGGTCATGTCTCTTCCTGGTAGATGATTAGTTGTGAATATCAGAAGGTTCTCCTTGGCATCGTCAAGGGTGGACGGAGGCACCAGCTTCTCCCTCATTTTTTTTTTCATCTGAGTGTGTTCACAAGAACATTCAAAACTGTTTCTCCAAAGAGTTCTGCAGAAACTCAGACTGTTTTCTAAAGCAGAAGCACCAGAGTCCACGTCGGAAGCGATGGGCAGCGTGCGAACCAACCGCTACAGCATCGTTTCCTCGGAAGAGGATGGTATGAAGCTGGCAACTATGGCAGTGGCCAACGGTTTTGGGAATGGGAAGAGCAAAGTACACACCAGGCAACAATGCAGGAGCAGGTTTGTCAAGAAGGATGGCCATTGCAACGTCCAGTTCATTAACGTGGGTGAAAAAGGTCAGCGATACCTAGCAGACATCTTTACCACCTGTGTCGACATCCGCTGGAGATGGATGTTGCTTATCTTCTGTCTGGCTTTCATCCTCTCCTGGCTCTTCTTTGGTTGTGTATTTTGGTTGATTGCCTTATTGCATGGGGACCTAGAGGAAACGGACAAACCTTGTGTGTCCGAGGTGCGCAGCTTTACCGCAGCCTTTCTGTTCTCCATTGAAACGCAGACCACTATCGGCTATGGCTTCAGGTGTGTCACAGATGAGTGCCCTATTGCAGTCTTCATGGTGGTTTTCCAATCAATAGTTGGCTGCATCATTGATGCCTTCATCATTGGCGCTGTCATGGCTAAGATGGCGAAACCCAAAAAGAGAAATGAAACTCTCATCTTCAGTGACAATGCTGTGGTAGCCATGAGAGACGGAAAACTGTGCTTGATGTGGAGGGTTGGCAATCTGCGCAAAAGCCACTTGGTGGAGGCACATGTGAGAGCTCAGCTCCTCAAATCCCGGATCACCACCGAAGGAGAATACATCCCTCTGGATCAAATAGATATCAATGTTGGGTTTGACAGCGGGATAGACCGTATATTTTTGGTCTCGCCCATTACAATTGTCCACGAAATAGACGAAGAGAGCCCTTTATATGACTTAAGCAAGCAAGATATGGACAATGCAGACTTTGAAATTGTAGTCATATTGGAAGGCATGGTGGAAGCCACAGCTATGACCACTCAGTGCCGTAGCTCATATCTAGCAAATGAAATCCTGTGGGGCCACCGCTATGAGCCAGTCTTGTTTGAAGAAAAGAACTACTACAAAGTGGATTACTCCAGGTTCCACAAAACATACGAAGTGCCGAATACGCCCCTTTGCAGTGCCAGAGACTTAGCTGAGAAAAAATATATCCTCTCGAATGCAAATTCATTTTGCTATGAGAATGAAGTTGCCCTTGCGGGCAAAGAGGAAGAAGACAGTGACAATGGGGTGCCTGACAGCACGAGTACAGACACTCATCCAGAGATGGACCATCTTAGCCAAGCAGGGGTGCCCCTAGAACCAAGACCTTTAAGGCGAGAGTCTGAAATATGACTGTGGGGGGAGAATACTTTCTGCAATGTTTAAAATGTATCTCACCATAACGGGCATGCTGCATTGAGAAGTGGCTGCAAACAGGTTTTCAGCTGATGGTACTGTTGGACACAGATGGGCAAGCAGCCCTAAGGAGTCAAAACCTGAGCTGGTTTTCAAGTGCTGTCTTCAGAGTAGGTACAGCAAGGCGTGAACTTGGAACCTGAAGCACTATGTCTATTAATTGCTAAAAGGCACATATGTTGTAGAATAAATTATGTATATATTTTTTTACAAAACTTGAACTTGCAGGCAAGCTTTGGTTGAACTCTATTGTTTGTTATCCATTGTTTTTCCTCCCCAAATGCTTCTCCCTTGGGAACAAGAACATTTTTAATGGCATAACCAAGGCAAGAGTTTGCCTTGTGGGTTTTTTTTTTCCTTTTAAAAATTGCTGCTAACTACTTGAACACAAACTGTAATTATTTTTGTCGCAGTTTAATACTTGTTTCCTTTTATATATATATATGTAACCTTTCAAACAGAGAAAAAAGGGGGACCCCCCCCCCCGGCTTGATTTTCTTTATTTCAAAAAGGGGGACCCCCCCCCCCAGGCTTGAATTTCTTTATTTTAAAGCTCTGTCCATCAATCAAGTGACTGGCAAACTGGGAAATCTATCTGTTGAGGCCAGTAGCTCAGTACCTAGAATCAATTTCTCTCCCCGACTATCCAGTTACAGGAAAATTCTTATGTAACACAAGGTCATGTAGTAGCCTATAGCAAGCTATTTTTTTAAAAAAAAATAGTGCTTGGAAATGGCATGAGATTCATTTCACCGAATATATGTTTTGATTTCCAAACTACCTAAGTGAATACCAAAGAAAAAAGATGCACACTTTTGCACAGTGGACTTTTTATTTAAATACAACAGGCTGCTTTCAGACTATTTTTCCTCCCCTTCAGGTCCTTCACGTGTGTATTTTTTTTTTACTGCACCTTATTCCAAAACTCAAGTTTAGAGTACAATTAACAGTCTTTTGGGGGGGGGGGGCTCCATTGCCCTGGTTTAGGGAAATACCACCACCAAGAGTTGCTTGATTGTGACAGGTAACAAATCTAGATATAGGTAGTAGATAGATAAGCTTCCGATTTTTTTTAAAGGAAAAGAAAAAAAAAGTTGAGTCAAGGGAAGCAAACACCTGTTCTTTCCTGTTTGTTAAACACCAGAAAACTCTGGCATAAAATTGAAGGTTAAGCCATGCATACATTCCAAAGTAAGGTCTAGGATGTAAGCCTATAATAGAAGCAGACTGGCATTTAGGGGAAATGAACCATTACATGTAACCAAGGGTAGGGTTATGCTCTGTCTAAGTTACATTTGTTAGAGATTGGCAAAGTGTTTGTTCAGCCATGTAGGTTAGCTTAAGTACTAGGAGCACAGTTGCCGCAGGGTCTCGGGAGAGAAGAAACTGACATGGAGTAATCTGATGCAAGGTTCACCATGCAGTGGTTTTTGGCACAACTTCCCCTTACCAGAATAGGAGAACAGAAAATGACTGTATGCCGTTATGTTCTGCTCAAGGGAACATTTGTTTGAAGTGAACAATACTGTAAAAGATTTCCCCTTGTTTGGGAGTTTAATGAGTGATACGTCTTAGGGTGATCAGTGGGTGCAGTAGCTCTACCAAAGCCTTTGAACCATGACTTTCATGGTATTTTTGGGTCCCTGGCCAAGAATGCTGTAACACTTATCTGTGCCTCTAAGATCAAGTGTACCCATTTAGCTGCCCCCTTAGAGTCCTCTCCAAAGGCTGAGAAGAAGGGTGTCACGAAGGGATCACACTCCAGATTCTTTTACAGTATTGAATCTCACTGTATGCCATTAAAAATAGCTTGTTCTGGGTCTAGTACTGTTGACTAAAACAGAGCTCCAGTGAGGTTTGGGTGTCCTGATTGCTCTGTCTGGAGACGGTGGCATTTCCCCAGAGAGGATGGAATTTAAGCAGAGTAGATGGATTTGACGCTCAGAAATCATTAACTGTAGACAGTTTTTTGTTTGTTTTTTGCTCTTCCTCTTTATCCAAATATTGTTTCTACACCATAGACTGAGGCTAAACTCTTAAGAAAACAACCACGCTCTATGGAGAAAGTTAAATCTGCATGGCAACCTGACTGGACCCCAGTCAGGGGAATAAATGAAAAGCAATTGAAGGTAATTTGTGCTGCTACCGTGATATATATATTTTTGCAAAGGAAAATAAAGTGCAAACCAAAGAGTATTTAGTAATACGTTAAACAAAGCGAGGAGGAAGCTACTCCAAAATGCACAAAGTTCCCACTTGCAGAACTGGAAAGGTGGGTTGACAAAGTGTTGAATATATATTCATTTTTAAAACAACCACACTCAGAAAGGGATTTTTCTAAAAACCGTAAATGTTCTTTTTTGGCACAGAGTTGAGATTTCCAAGATGCACGGTTTTATGTTTTCAAATTTTTAAAAACAAATAATGTACATTTTTATAAAGTTTATCAAGTATTTTTTCATATTTAAAGCCAAATGTACATAGAAGTCCATTTAAAAGAAAAAAGAAAAAGAAAAAAATGACAGGAGATAAGGTCAAGTTGGCATCATTTAGAACCTACGATGCTGCTGGTTAGCATGGTTTTTAGCAAATATTTACAAGCCTTATGGGGTTTCTAATGCAATGAGTTTTTTGTTATTTATTTAGGCATGGATGTTTAACTTTGTTGTGTTTTTTTCCCCCTTGCTATTGGCATTTTTTTCATGTCAGATTGCTGGAGACTTGATGAGAGTGAATAATCAGTTGCACTCTTTGTTGGATTATAATTTTTTCTTCAAGCAACCCTTTGTCTTTCCTTGTATATGTGTCTGTCTGTGTGTGTGGGGGGGGAGGGGATTGCTCCAAAGAAAGTTCTTACATCATGGTACCTAATGGCCCTAACATGTCTCTATAATTATTTTTAAAATAAAACAAACAAAAGCATGCCTGAGGAGATGTAGTCTGGGTCCCATGATCCTTCCTACAAGCGAGTTATTTTCATAATAAGGGCAATTATGCCTAATCATAAAGGGCATTTGTTCAAAGAGTTGAAATAATATAGATCTGTGATGCAATCATTGACCACTTACACTGATGGGAAATTTCCTACTGATTTTGCTGGAATGTGAATTGCTCACTCAAGTCACCAAGCTGCAAACATGAGGTCAGGGACAAACAGTAATTTTCCTATTCCCTGAAAAAAGAAAGCCAAAAATACTTGAATGGGGGCCCTTCATATATGGATCTGTTTTACACAAGGCACGCTCAAGACAGAGAGAGAGACGATGAATTGCTATTGCTACCATACTCATCAGTAGTCCGGTGTGCAAAATTAAATTAAAAAAAAATCACTAAGCTCACTCTGTTTTGGTTGGGGGCTAAGACATAGTTAAACCACAGTTGCTCTTCCATCTCTTGCACATGCTTTTGGCAAAGACAAAGGGTTCTGAAGTGGTTATTTTTGTCCTCTTATGTCCATTTTGTGTGTGTGTGTGTGGGGGGAATTAACAAGGTAAAACAGAAGTACTGTAACGTCTTTTGGAAAAAAAATGTTGGCTGCTGTTAACTGTTTTCAAGTAGCAGAGGGCTGCGTAGTTGCCATTCCACGGGCAACCTGAGAGAACTCCTTTTTCTTCTTCTCATAAAAGGATTTCTGTCCTGCAGCTGTTTGTAAGGTGAACAAAACTATAGGCATTTGACAATCCTTCTCCCTTACGATTTCCTTACTTGCAGCCTTTTGTATCAAAGTCTTCCTAATGTACTGCACAATTCATGGACTGTACAGATTTTTATATATATTATGTCTTATTTTATTATTTCTAAATAAAGAAATGAATATTCTTGCACTTTTTATATGTTACTGTTTTTTTTTAAAAAAAACAACCTATAAATTATTACGGAGGTTAATGGCACAATCGCTTATACAACTATACTTCTTTTGGGCATAGCTGACCTTGCTTCTTGAGTTCGCTGGGCATTCGTGTCCTGTGGAAATAGCAATAATTGTCTCTTTATAACAGCTGAAAAATAAAATACATTCGGGAGGTTAATGCCGTTTGCTTCTCCATCCTCAACTCTACAACATTTCAAGAAGATGCGCCAGGATTGTATTTCCTTAACAGCTTTTTACTAGTGTAGAGTCCCCTACAATTGCAGTTTCTTGTATTTGTAGACAAAACAGAATCCTTATCCTTCATTACTTATCATAGATGTTATAAAATGCAAGCTTTTCTGATGGTTTCCTTATCCCTTGCCTTTCCCAGGCCAGGCAACATTTAGAATAGAATAGAATAACAGAGTTTGGAAGGGACCTTGGAGGTCTTCTAGTCCAACCCCCTGCTTAGGCAGGAAACCCTACACCACTTCAGACAAATGGTTATCCAACATCTTCTTAGAAACTTCCAGTGTTGGAGCATTCACAACTTCTGGAGGCAAGCTGTTCCACTGATTAATTGTTCTAATTCCTTTCTAATTTCAGAAAGGAAACCCTTCATATTGCTAAGGCTTCATTGGTAAACATTTTGTGTCTTTTCTTCAATTTATTCTGGACAGCTGAAGTCTCAGTTTTGCCTGAGATGGAAGGAGAAAAGAAGGTTGCAGTGACTAATACGGCATTAGGAAAGCTGCTGTTTATGATGCATTATATTTCAGTCCAGTGATAGCGCAGCTGAATTGAAGGCAAACAGTGACAGCCTAAAGCTGAAGCCCTAACCTTCGGGGGCCAAATACACTTGGCATTTGGATAACGTCTCGTGGACATGCTCAGGAAAAATAGCTGTATCTTCTAGAGGATGATTTTTTAAAGACAGTCCTTCCCATCCTAGATGCTGTTGCCCTGCCCCCCCCCGGGAGGAGGGGGGAGGATAATAATCTATTGCAGTTTCCCACAACATTTTGCAGTTTCTCACAACATTTTATTTCTGAAGAAAGCCCCTGGAATCTATAGGGCAACCAGTGGCCGTTATTTATTAGATTTATATCCTGTCTTTTCCTCTAGGATGGGGATGGCATTCCTATGATACGGGTGTCACAAGTGACCACCATGTCATTTTCTGGTGACAAACAAGAATGTGGTGGTGTTCTTGCCTGGCCTCTGGACCCTCTGGAGGTTGTGCGAGAGTCGCCTGTTCTCGCACAGCCTCTAGATCCATTGAAAGGCACGTGAGAACGGGGTGTGCTTTTCTACGCTTTTCGGAAGCTGCCAGATCACCCAAGAGCATTCTCTGAAGTTATCAGGCCTTGTGCAACCCAGAACTGCTTCGGACAGGCATTTTTTTCTGAGAGATACATTGAAAAATATTTACAATTGGGTATTTATTTATTAAATGTATATGGCTGGAATGTTCAAGCTGGTGTTCTTAGAAATGCAATCTATCCCCACCCCCCTTGATTCTGGCATACAGTATAAGTTAAAATTTAGAAGCAAATACTTATTAGATTTTTATCTTGCCATTATTACTTTATAAGTAACTCAAGGCAACAAACATTCATAATACTCATTCTCTTCTTTTTCCCCACAACAATCTTGTAAGGTGGGTTGGGATAAGGGAGTGACTGGCCCAATGTCAGGTGGCTTTCATGCATAAGGTGGGAATAGAACTCACTGTCTTCTGGTTTCTAGGCCAGCACCTTAATTACTACACCAAATGCTGTAATTTTTATTTGATTTTTTTAATTTCTTATTGATTAATTGAATTTGGATCTGGGAATAATTTTGTTTTAATTGTCTCTAATACTAAATTTTACCCTGAATTTTTTTAGTTTGGGTCTTTCACATAAACCGCTGAGAGACTATTTCATGGTAAATGCATGAAATAAATACGTGACTGAATTATATGTGCAACATGATCCAAAGGGGAAAAAACAATATTTGCCCAGGATTTAAAGCAAAGATACATGCCAGGAAAATTAAGAAAACTTTCAATCCAGCTATGCCGAGTATGAATACCCCACCCTGACAGTACTGCTGTTATCAGTGCCACCATCTTGCTAGCTTAAAAAAAAGGAGTTAAAACTGTATGTGCTCACTATTTCCATGATGCTTCAATCAGACAAGTTTTAATGCCTGGTGTTCAACATACTGTATCATCTCTTCCTTGACTTGCTAGAGCTTCACTAATGGTAAGGAAGGTTTTCAGAGGTCACAGAGTCCTTGGCATACTTTCCAGTTCTTCAATTACTTCCTTAATCAGCAAGGATATTGAGCATAACAGTTTAAGACAATTACATTTGCTAAATTCCAAAGCAACAAACATGTGGAAAATAACATCTCCTTACCATTTTGCAAGTTACAAATTACAGCTTGAGATATAAATATTGCTTTTTGTTTCTATGATTTGGTTTTTGACACATAGTGAGCTATGCTTTTAGAAATAGCTGACATGTTATACTTCTTATCCCAAGCAAAATGTAGAATTAAGTAATGATAGAACCTTATATGGGCTGAAAATGACATTTGACTTTTTTGTAAATTATGCTGTAACTGGCTGTGAACTGCCCTGTGTACGTGTTAATCCTAAATAATCTGGGGTTTGAAATCTATAAAATAATATAACCTTCAATTTCTGGGTGATAATATGATGGCTACATATTTCTACAGGTTGATATTTTTGAGATGTTTGAAGAGTTTGCCTTTCTTTGCCTGATATTTCTGGAAATTGTGACCTAATTGTTAGATAGTGGGTAAGGATGACAGGAGACAGACTTCCAAATCAGTTCTTTATTTCAGCACTTCTGTGAGCAACCAGCAAAAGCAGTCTGACAGCTTGCCCTTTTATAGGGAGCTGTCAGACAGAACAGCCAATGGCGTTTGAGCTTTTTCCCGCTCAAACGCTGGATCTTGGTTACATGGTTGGAACCATGTAACACAGTTAGAACACAACACCCCTCCCGTCTTAGATGGAACAGTCCGGCAAACGTAGTCACGCAGGTAGGCGGGGCGTTTGGGAACCCTCCCTGACCTGCGCAGCTCAGTTGTTGGCGAGGCAGCGGCCTGTGCGGACAGGTCTGCTGTCGCTCCCGGGTCTGAGCATGGAAGTTCCTGGAATGTACTGGGCGTGGCCTCCTCGGCTGAAGGAACCGGTTCGAAAGGAGGATGCCGCTGGACTTCAGCTTCCACAGGTAGGCCTTCCGAGACACTCGGGCTTGAGTTAGCTAAGGGAGGAACATACAGTGTTACTGTTTGTGGGTTGATTAATTCCCCATTTTGTCTATTTCGTAATTGGTCAATGTGCCTTTTCCAAAGGCGGCCGTCTTGGAGGCGGACCTCGTAAGACAATGGACCCAGGATTTTCTCGATTAACCCAGGTAGCCATAGGGAACCCTCAGCGTAATTGCGGGCAAACACAGAGTCTTCCATGGAGAAGGACCTGGTTTTTTGTGCGGCCTCTGGTTTCTCCCTTGTGGCGTAGTTTGGGTGCAGGCGGTCTAGGACGGATCGGAGCCTGCGGCCCATAAGAAGTTCTGTGGGGCTGCGGCCCGTGGTGGCACTGGGAGTGATATGTTGTGCCATTAAAAATTTATCAATCCAGGCCTGCCAGTCCCCGGGGCCAACTCGGCCCAGTGCCTCCTTGGCGGACTGTACGAAGTGTTCCGCCAAGCCATTCGTGGCCGGATGGTAGGGCGAGGACAGGGCAAGTCGGATTCCCTGGTCAGCAAGGTACCCCTCGAAGCTCGTGGCCGTGAATTGTGGGCCATTGTCCGTGACCAGGATGTTGGGGATACTGTGGGTGGCAAATAGGTGCCGGAGGACATTAATTACGGCCTTGGCATTGGTTGAACCCATGGTGAAAACCTCGAGCCATTTTGAATAGGCATCGACTATAATTAGAAACATTTGCCCATGGTAAGGGCCAGCAAAATCGGCGTGCAGCCGTGACCAGGGGCTTTTGGGTTGTTCCCAGTCATGGACAGGGGCTTTAGGCGGAGCTGGCCTCGAGTCCTGACAGGGCTTACATAGCCCGACTCACTTTTGGATCTCAGAGTCCATGTTGGGCCACCAGACATATCCCCTAGCTAAGGCTTTCATCCGGACAATCCCCAGATGGCCTTCGTGTAAAGTCCGGAGTACTCCAGCTCGCAGGCTGGACGGAATGACCACTCGGTCGCCCCAGAGGAGGCAGTCCCTTGTTCGAATAGTTTGTGCTGCCTTAGTTCGAATGGCTTGAGGTCAGGTCTGACCGGGTCCTTCAGCCATCCCCTCCACACCCAGTTCAACACAGTTTTGAGTGAGGGGTCCCTGGCCGTGTGCCTGGCAACCTTGGCAGAGGTGACCAGACCAGAGTCCGCTAGGTCTATGAGGAGGACGGGGGCATCCGGAGTGATGTTGGACAGTAGATCGGGCAATGGGCACCTGCTCAAAGCGTCCGCATTGCCCATGTCCCTTCCTGGCCGATGCACCAGGCAATAAGAGTAGGCGGAAAGGAAAATCACCCATCTGGCAAAACGGGGGGACAAGGCAGCTGGAGTGGGCCGGTCCCCTGACAGCAATCCCAAAAGTGGCTTATGGTCTGTGACCAAGACAAAATCCCTCCCAAATAGGTACTCGTGGAATTTTTTAACGCCAGCCACGGCAGCCAACGCTTCTCTGTCCAGCTGGCTGTAGTTCCTCTCTGCGCTAGACAGAATCCTTGAATAATAGGCCACAGGGGCCTCAGAGCCATTTGGGAGTTGATGGCTAAGAACTGCGCCAACCCCCACTGGAGAAGCGTCGCACACAAGGACTAGTGGCAGGGTCGCGTTGTACTGAATAAGGAAGCTGTCGCTAGTCAGCAATGTTTTGACAGCTTTAAAAGCCGCTGCTTCCTTGGATCCCCACACCCAAGGGGTTTTCTTTGCCAATAGTCTGTGGAGTGGTTCAGCAACGGTTGCTTTGCCCTTCAGGAACAGACTATAGAAGTTGAGGAGTCCAAGGAAGGCTTGGAGTTCCTGCTGGTTCTTAGGGGCTGGGGCCTCGTGGATGGCCCTGAGCTTGGTCTGTGCCTCTGCGGTAGCCCCATCTACTGGCAACTGCTGGTACACCTGCGCAAGGTCTAATTTGGCAAACAGGCGGCCAGGTCCAAGGGAGTGTAGCAGATGATGCACTATCTGCACAGGATAGGTGCTGTGCTGCAATGCCTTATTTAAAGTGCATTTGTAATCGGCGCAGATCCTGATGCTGCCGTCCCCTTTAACGGGGGTGACTATGGGGGTCTCCCACTTGGCGTGGTCGACAGGTTCCAACATTCCCTGACGTATGAGCTTTTCAAGCTCTTTGTCTATTTTGGCCTGTAATGGGAGGGGGACCCGCCTGGGCTTAAGCCGTATGGGGGCCATGTTCAGATCGAGGTTAAAGGAAATAGGCTTCCCACATATTTGCCCAAGCTGTCGCTGAAAACATCCTGGAACTCGTCAAAAATGTCATCAAGTTGCGAGTTCCCGATGCCGTTGATGCCGGTGACCCCAAGGCCGAGCGCATCAAACCAGTCTAGTCCGAGGAGGCTGGAGAGGCTGCCGTTGACGACGGTGAGCTGTAACGGCCCCTTGAACGCGTTGAATTTCACAGTGAAGCGGCCTTGACCGATGACAGGGATTCGGTTCCCCTGGTAGTTGGAGAGACGAATTGACGTCTTCTGTAGGCGGGTAGACCAGAGACTCGTAAGGGCGAGTTTCAGCTTTTGCCACGCCACGATAGAGACTGCAGAGCCAGTGTCAATTTCCATCTCGATGGGAGCTTCATCGATGGAGACGGTGACCATGATTTTTTTTCTGTTGTGACAGTCAGCTCTGCGACCTGCGTTTGATTTGTGTCGGGTCTTGGTGTTGCGGCTTTTTGGCGCGGTCTTTGAAACTCATGCCGGGATTGGTTTGACAGCTTGCTGTGGGCGGAGTCCTGCGCATGCGCATCTTTCATTGGGAAAATGGCACGGCAGACTCGCGCCAAATGCCCTTGTGTCTCTCACCGCTGGCAGACAGCGTCTCTGAAACAGCACGATGCCCTCGGGTGCCATCCCCCACAGCTGGCACAGACAGTGGAAAAGTCCTTTGGGGGTGGTATGCGCTTGCGGTTGGTGCGGCAGATGTCGTCGTCACTGCTCTCCGGCTCATCGAGGTCGCCCTGATGTACCATCGAAGGAGGTTTGGGCTCCTTTTTGGCGGCGGCAAACTGATGTAGAGACTCAGCAGCCTTGGTCGAGGACTCAGCAGCCCTGGCTTCGTCCAAGGCGGCAGCCAGAGTGAGGTTTGGCTTTGCCAGGAGCCGGCGCTGCAGGCGGATGTCCTGCACGCCACAGATGAGCTGGTCCAGGAGAATGTCGTCCAGGTCGCGGAATTCGCAGTGGCCGGACACCTTATGGAGGGCGGCAATGTATTGATTTATCGTCTCGCCCTCTTGCTGCATCCGCTGCCGGAATTCATAGCGCCGGACGACCTTGGCCGGGGTGGGCGCGTAATGAGTCTTCAGCATTGCCTGAAGAACGTGCCACGGAATGGTCTGCACCGGGGTTGGGTCTGACAACGACTCCGTGGTGTCAAACACCTCGGGGCCACAGTGACTCAGGAACATAGCTCTTTTGCGGTTGTCGGTCAGCCCCAACATGTCGTTTGCGTCGAGGAAGCATTCGAAGCGCCGCATGTATGAGTCTCACTTTTCTCGGGACGGGTCGAATGGTGCTGGTGAGTGGAAAGTGGACATCGCGGCAGAAGGAGGCAGGAATAGGTCTGCCTGGCTGGTTGAAGCGCTAGAGAGGCTCGTCTTCGTTCTCCTAGTCCCAAGCCCTCGTTGCCACTGTTAGATAGTGGGTAAGGATGACAGGAGACAGACTTCCAAATCAGTTCTTTATTTCAGCACTTCTCTGAACAACCAGCAAAAGCAGTCTGACAGCTTGCCCTTTTATAGGGAGCTGTCAGACAGAACAGCCAATGGCGTTTGAGCTTTTTCCCGCTCAAACACTGAACCTGGTTGGAACCATGTAACACAGTTAGAACACAACACTAATATCTATGAAAGGAATTAGGTCTGGTAAAGTGGACATACACTATCCTTATCACAACTGAATGTGCTGAGTTTAGCTCAGTTTAATTAAAATTTATAGTCATAGATAAAAAATATATATACAGCACAGCTATCCAATAAAAGTCTATTCGTGCCTGAACTAAACACACTTGTGGAACAAGAAGGTCCAAAGGCTTCTAATTGTCCCAGATAAGGTACAATGTTTGGCTAGAATCTAGAAACCTCCTGATCATGGTAATTTAGTTGGTAGCACTGGGCTGCCATAGGAGAGCAGTCTGGACAGTTTGTAATTAGAGGGAAGATTAAAATCTGCCCTCCAAACAATATGCTGACATCTTCATTTTGAATGAGTAATGCTTAATGGAAAATAAGAAATATCACTGAAAAACATTTTTTTCCTTATGCCCCCCAACTTTTCTTTCAAGATTACCTACCTCTTTTGTCTTTTGGAGGGGGAGGAGGAGGAGGGGAGGGAGAGGAAAGAAGAATCTGGAAGTGATTTTAATTGTCAGTGGACTTCTGCTAATGTGGGTCCACAGAAACATTCCTTCAGACTCATTCTTCTACTCTTTTTCTGATTCTTCTTTTCATCTATGCTAAAATCAGATGGATCTCCTGTAATATGCTGGGTGAGATAGTTATGTCGATTGTGCTTTTACATTTAAAAGTTCACCTCAGCCTAAATCCTAAATTCATTCGTTGTGAAGGGAAGTGCCTTGGAAATTCTAGGATTTGGGAAACCCAAGCCGCATGCCATGAATAATTTTATTAAGTAATAAAAATCTGGTTATTACTTTTGGAAGCCAATCTACAATCAATACCACTTGCAAAACACAGTTGTTATATGGGCATGCTATAACTGCTCTTGCTGCTGCATTCTGGGGCAGCTGCAGCTTCTGAGTACTTTTCAAGGGCAAAGGCCTATAGAATGCATTGCAGAAATTCTTTTACCAAATGGCCAAAGTATAAGTGACTGTTCAAAGGTTCTCCATGTCCATAAGTTGGTGCCTAAGATGAATTTGTGCAAAGGTCTTTCTGGCTATTGCTGCCACCTGCTCCTCAAGCAGGAGCTGTGAGTCCAGAAGATTCTCAAATTGCACATCATTGCCAAAGGGCAAAGTGGGACACTGTTCAGAATTACAGATGGAACAACTCTGATCTTGGGTGCTCCAAATACAGCAACTTGGTCTTGTCCGAGTGGAGCCTGAGTCTGTTCCTCCACATTTAAGCCCTCATAGCAGTGGTGGGTTTCAGCAGGTTCTGACCAGTTCTGGAGAACCGGTAGCGGAAATTTTGAGTAGTTCAGATAACCGGTAAATACCACCTCTGACTGGCCCCGCCCCCATCTATTCTCTGCCTCCCAAGTCCCAGCTGATCGGGAGGAAATGGGGATTTTGCAGTAACCTTCCCCTGGAGTGGGGAGGGAATGGAGATTTTGCAGTATCCTTCCCCTGCCATGCCCACCAAGCCACACCCACCAAGCCACACCACGCCCACCAAGCCACGCCCACAGAACCGCTAGTAAAAAAATTTGAATCCCACCACTGCCTCATAGCCTCCTGGTTGAAATAGATTGATATGATTTGATATAATACAATATATAATGTAATGTAATACATAATGATATACATGCATGTTCCTTTTTGTCTTCTTATTTTGATGATGTATTTACTCTTTTAAAAAAGCATATCTTTTATAAATTTCCTTAAACCTTCACTTTTTAACCTAGGTTCACTATATCAAAATAATTCACCTATTAGCTGTCCCTGTTCAGTATTAAATAGCTGTTTTTTAAAATTGTACACAGAATTTACCATTTTATACTGAATTTATACTATAACTTGTTATGTTTACTCAGTAGCATAATAATCTATATTTTGTTTGGAAATTTGGCAGACTTTGGTTAACACAGTTCTCGGTGTTAATATAATAATATAGTAATTCTTAAATCATTCTTAGGAATCTGATTTTAATATTTCTTGGAAGTATATTTATGAGGATTATCTATAATTTAGAAGTAGGGCTTCTCCAGAACTCTAGACTCATTCCAAAATACTTGATCAGGCAGAAATATGGCTACCTTTGAAATAAATAGTTTCTCTTTGTTGCGGAGAAAAATAATTAGAGGCGAAATGAATCTTGTTTCCATGCTCTCAATCCTCAAGAATAAGACCGGAGGCCAGGAAAGAATAAAAGTAATGTATTTGCAAAACAAAAATAAGAACATCGAAGTCTGTGTCTACATGGTGAAGGACAAAGAGAACAAAGGAAAAATTAACACATGCGCAGTACAGGTATCACATGACTGCATATCAGTGTACATTGTCATTTCAGAATAAGAGTCCAGCTGACAAACACATATGAACGTAGTGACACTCTTTTCTTTTGTAGAGCTCCTGGATATAACTTGTGAATTGCAAAGGACTTAAATTATCATTGAAGTCAACATGTGGGCAGTTCCAACAAAAATCATAATAATAGTCATAATAAAGCACAAATATAATACAATGAAGAAGCAAGCTGAATAAACTTGTGGTGTTACTGTGTTTATATTCCTGGCTTTTTAAACTAGTGCATTGACTATTTCACTTCAGTGCTCTTTACAATGGTATTGCATCAGCATTAATGAAGCTCAATAACTTAATCAGTCTGCTCTCTAATTTTTGCCCTCATAATGAGCTTCTTTGCAAGTGACCTTGCATGTAGAGATGATCAAAGGGAAATTTGCATGAACTAATAATCTTAATTGCAATAGTATTGAACTCAGATAGCCGAGTATCCATTAATTGGAAGAAGAATGAGATTATAAAGCAATGGCCTTCTACATTTTGCCATTGTAGAAGAATTAATATTTAAATTCCAAGATTTCCTAAAACATCACAGATTTGCTAGCATCACAGCTCTATTCCTCCTAAAATTCATGGAGTCCCTTCATTTGGACAAAGTGTGAAGATGGCTTGCCTTCAGATAGATGTTCAGAGGAAGGTCTAAAAAAAAGGGAAGGAAGAGCAAGAGATAGTGGATATGCTTGAATTTCACAGAAATTATTATAATTGTGTGTGCTAACAGTATGCTTATTTATTATTTATTTATTTATTTATTTTATTTATTTGTCAACAAGTGCAAGGAAACAGGACACATGAAAAAATGGCACAAATAAATGGATATAAAGAAGCAAAACATAGCCATAAACACATAAAATGAGTACATACAAATGGGTACAGTAGGACAGGGACAGTAGGCATGCTGGTGCGCTTATGCACGCCCCCTTAGGGACCTCTTAAGAAACGTGTAAGGTCCACAGTAGACAGTTTAAGGTAAAAGGTATGGGGGTTAGAGAAACTAACAACAGGATCAGATAAAGTGTTCCAGACATTTACTACTCTATTGCTGAAGTCGTACTTTCTGCAATCAAGATTAGAGCGGATTACATTTAGTTTGAATCTATTGATAGCCCTAGTGTTATTGCGGTTGAAAGGAAAGTATGCATTGACATGTAGGGAGGAGTTGAGTACTCTTCTTGTAAAATACCTCTGGGCCCTCTCTAATGTATTAATGTCCGAAATACAGTGTGGGTTCCAGGCAGGTGAGCAGTATTCAAGGATAGGTCTGGCAAAGGTTTTGTATGCCCTAATTAGCAGTATAGCGTTACCAGAGAGAAAACTTTGTAAAATAGGGTTGACAACTCTTAATGCCTTTTTAGCAATGTTGTTACAGTGAGCTCTGGGGCTTAGATCTTTTGAAATGAGTACTCCTAGGTCCTTGACAGAGTGTGGGTCATCTTTTAGATCGTTTCCGTCCAGCTTGTATTTGATGTTCTGATTTTTATTGCCAATGTGCAGGACTGAGCATTTGTTAGCAGAGATTTGGAGTTGCACATTGTTTGACCATTCAGATACATAATCTAGGCCGTTTTGTAGGGTAGTAGAATTGTCTGTGGTGTTAAATAGTTTTACATCGTCGGCAAAGAGGACGCAGCTGCTTAAAATATGATCACAAAGGTCGTTTATATAAAGCAGAAAGAGTGTTGGTTCTAGAATGCTGCCTTAGGGAACACCACTATTAACTGGTGCTCGGTTTGATATAGTGTTTCCAATTTTAACTATTTGTTGCCTGTTTGATAGGAAGGCAGCTATCCACTTGTGCAAGGATCCAGAAATGCCGTAAGAACTTAGGTTTAACAGACGTTTGTCATGTACCACTGAATCAAAGGCTTTGCAGAAGTCTATGTAGATTGCATCTATTGCTTTACCCTGGTCAAGTTGAGAGGTCCAAATGTTTTTGCAATGTATGAGTTGCAGATTACATGACAAATTTTTCCTGAAACCAAATTGCTTATTAGAGAGTAGGTTATTTGTCACTAAGCGGAGGGTGATGGATTGGTTTATGATGGCTTCCATGACTTATCAAATGACCATATTTGTAATTGGCCTTAAAGATGTGTGTCTGATCTTTCCTTGTCACCAGTTCCTGTGAGTTCCCACTACTAGTAGATGGTGAAATCAGGATTTGACCAAACCATCTCATTGCCACCTAGCCCTGAAATCTAAGAACCTCTAATGAAAAGTCAGAGAGAGAGAACTGATTGATTGAAACAGATTGATGGGACAGAAGGGAGAGAATAATGTACAAAACTCTGATGAATGTTAAATTGGATTCTAGACATTAGTTCATAAGAGCAGAACTGGATACAATGGGATCGGGGTCTACAAAACCAAAGTTCTGCATGATGCACTGGAACCAAGTCTTCAAATATAATTAACTACCAATCGTCTATAAAAGCAGGTTACAAGTCAATTTCAACAGTCTTGCTCCTTTAGTTTTTCTCCTCTTGAGTTCCTTCCTCATGTTGCATCTCCATTTCCAGATATGTCCAGATGGCTGTGAGTCAGACCTCCAATGAAAAACAGCAAGTAGTTAGAAAGACTTAGCAACTTCTGCCCTGTGCTTAGCATTCTTTCATTTAAAATTATCCCCACTCAATCCCATTATACACATCTTTGGCAACCTGCATATGAAAGTAGCATTAACTGTATTTATATATAACTGCATGTCATTGGACAAAAGTGATGTTCTCTGTTTTCTAGAAGCAAAAATAATTTCTTGAAAAGCAAAAATAATTTTTTGGAAAGCAAAAATAATTTCTTGGAAGCATTTACACTTCCTTCCCATAAGCTCATAATTCTACAACAACACATTGATTTAGGATATAATTGATTTTTACAGTACTTTTATATTAGCACTATGCAACTGTTTTTAATCCATTGGCAGTACAACATACATCATTTTCTTGAATCAGAATCGAGCTGCCATTTATTACTTGCTTTCAATAATGACCTTATTCTGACATAAGCAAAAAAAACCTTCAATGCACAATCTTTCATATCAGCCAAACTTCTGCGTTACTCCACTGTATGGAAGCAGTACAGTATGTCTTGTTTTAGGAATAAAATTGTAGCTGTGCTGTAAATAATCTCCCTTTTCATCCTTAATGATCAACCTCCAGAGTTTTCTAAATCTAAAAGATAAAGTGTGTGTGTGTGTGTGTGTGTGTGTGTGTGTGTGTAGATGACAAACTGATGGACAAAAAGGACAAGTATAAAAATGGAAATATGGGCTTATAACTAGAACCGAATACCAGCAAATAGCTCCAATCTGCAAGGCTACTTGAGTCAGGAAGGCTAAGGCTCAGAATGAGCTAAGATTTGCAACTAATACCAAAATAATAACAACAACAAATTCTTTTGATATGTAAGGAGCAAGAGGAAAGTCAAGGAATGATTGGTCCACTAATGAGGAAAAATGGAAAGATGGTGATGGGCAGCGGAGAGAAGCGGAACTGCTAAATTTGTTTTTACATACTCTAAATAAAAGGAAAAAATAGTCTAACATGTCAAAAGCTGTGGGAGAATAAAGAGGAATGCAGATCAAAATAGGTAAGGAATTGGGTAACAGAACACTTTACTGCTTTGAACAAGTTCAGGTCTCCTGGACCGGATGGTTTACATCCCAGGATATTGAAGGAGCTGGCAGATGTGATCTCGGAACTACTGAATGAAATCTTTGAGAGTTCCTGGAGCACAAGGAAAGTGCCAGAGGACTAGAAAAGAGCTGATGTGGTTTCAATCAATACAATCAAAGGGGGGAAAAGTGGATCCAAACAGACCAATCAACTTGACATCAATACCCGGGAAAATCCTGGAAAAGGTAATGAAGCAGTGGATTTGTTGCTTAATCAAAACAAGGTGTTTTGTTTTAAACACTTTGTTCCTTTCTAGCTGCTAGAAAGGAACAAGGAACAAGGAACAAGGAACAAGGAACAAGGTGTTTAATAGAAGCCAGCATGGATTTGTTAAGAACAGGCAGTGGTGAAATGTAAATTTTTTTTGCCACCGGTTCTGTGGGCATGGCTTAGTGGGCGTGCCTTTGTGGTGGCCATGTGACTGGGTGGGCATGGCCAATTTAAAAATTTTTTTTTGGCATTTTTAACTAAACAAAGTTAAAAAAAAGTTCCGACGATCAGCTGTGACAATCAGCTGTGCCGCGCGATGGTCGGAACCTTTTTAAAACCTTTTTAAAGCATTTTTTACTACTGGTTCCGGTGAATAGGTAGTAAAAAATGCTTTAAAAAAGTTTAAAAAAAAGGTTCCGATGATCGCGCGGCACAGCTGATTGTCACAGCTGATCGTTGGAACCATTTAAAAAAACTGTTTAAAGCATTTTTTACTACCTATTCGCTGGAACTGGTAGTAAAAATGCTTTAAAAAAGTTTTTAAAAAAAGGTTCCAATAATCGCGCGATTGTCGGAACCTCTTTTTAAACTTTTTTAAAGCATTTTTAACTACCTATTAGCCAGAACTGGTAGCAAAAAATGCTTTAAAAAAGTTTTTTTAAAAAAGGTTCCGACAATTGCGCGGCACAGCTGATTGTCACAGCTGATCGTTGGAAACTTTTTTTACTTTTAAAAGCATTTTTACTACCTATTCGCTGGAACCGGTAGTAAAAAATGCTTTTAAAAAGTTTAAAAAAAGGTTCCGACGATTGTGCGATCATCGGAACCTTTTAAAAAACTTTTCTAAAGCATTTTTTACTATCGGTTCAGTGAACCGGTAGCATTTTTTTACTAACAGTTCGGGAGAACCGGCCAGAACCGGTAGCATTTCACCCCTGAGAACAGGTCATGCCAAAGAAATCTTATTGCCTTCTTTGATAAAGTGACTAAATTAGTGGACCAAGGAAATGGAAATATAATATATTTAGATTTCAGTAAGTCATTTGATAAAGTAGACCACAGCCTATTTCTTGGTAAGATAGAACAATGCAAGATAGACAGTACCACTACCAGATGGATCTGTAATTGGCTGAGTGTGTGGTCCTCAATGGAACTAAAGCTACATGCAGTGGGGTGCCTCAAGGTTCTGTCTTGGGCCTAATGCTCTTCAATATCTTCATAAATGACCGAGATGAGGGGATTGAAGAAGCACTCATCAAATTTGCAGATGACACACAGTTGGGAGGAATTGCTAATACTTCCTTCAGACCCATTTCAATATCATCTAGGGATAGCCTCAAGGTATATAAAATCTGTCAAACTTTGCTGCCCGTTACTTTGAAGGGAGGTTAGATTACTGTCATCCCTGAGAAGAGAGAAGAGATTTTGGCCATGGAGGAAGTAAATATCACGTTGTTATAGTTTTCTGCTGACTCAAGGACAGATGGAGAGCAATTCAATGCAACAGTGTACTTAGCTATGCAAACCCATAAAGTTTGAGTACTGCAGCTTTACAAGCTCACTTCAACATATCTGTCTATGTTGAAGCACCGCCTTATGACACACTTGTTTTTGTCTTCGCTTGTTGCAGGCTTCTTAATGAGCTCTGAAGGATCCATTAGCTTTGCTTTTTCTCAACTCCTGAGCAAGATGTAACAGGGTTGACCATGCAAAGGCATCCCTTTAGTATCTTCTGAAGCAACCTAGGAAATTAATCCCTTCAAGCTTCTCATTATCAGAACCAAATGCCTGGTTAATTAACTTTAATGGTCCATTCAAACTGGACCCAGATAATTACCTTTTCCCCCCTCTTGGCAGCCATCATCCCACTAGTGTAAGCTTAGAAATGAGAAGGATGAAAGCTGACTTCGCAAATCTCTGCTAATTTGTCTCAAGTTGATCATTTGAGACTTTTTCTTCTTCTTACTCTACAGTTCATTAGAGCTAAACCAAAAGAATTACCTCCCACATATTTATTTGCATTCCGGACTCAAAACAATGAAGTAGAGAGATCTAATTCAAGATTCTGAAGAACCTTGACAGATTTGAACATTGGGCCCTATCCAATAAAATGCAGTTTACTGGCAAGAAATGTTAAGTCCTTTACTTAGACAAGAAAAAAAATAGATGCACAGGTACTGGATAGGTAGTACCTGGCTCAACAGTAGTACCTAAGAGGGATCTAGGTGTCCTGGTGGACCATTGCTTAAGTATGGAGTCAGCAGTGTGTTACAGCTGCCAAAAAAGCCAACATAGTCCTAGGATGCACCAACACAAGGATGGCATCAAGATCATCAGAAGTAATAGTATAATACTGCTCTCTATACCATACTGGTGAGGCCACATTTGGAATACTGTATTTAGTTCCAATCATCACAATACATAAAAAGATGCTGAGGCCCTAAAAAGAGTGCAGAGAAGAGCAACGAAGATGACAGTGGGTCTGGAGGCTAAATCTATGAAGAACAGCTAAAGTAACTAGGTATATTTAGCTTAATGAAAAGAAGACTGAGGGGAGACAAGATAACAGTCTTCCAGTTCTTGAAGGGCTGCTACAGGGAAGAGGGCATCCATTTATTTTCCATAGCACCTAAGAGTCAGACAAGAAGCAATGGATGGAACTCATCAGAGGGAGATCTGACCTGAAAATATGACTTTCCTTACAGTAAAAACTATTAAGCAATGGAACAGCTTGCTCCATCACTGAAGGTTATCAAGAAAAGATTGGGCAGCCATTTGTCCAGGAAAGTATAAGGACTGTTGCCTTGAGCAGGGGGTTGGATTCGAAAACCACCAAGGTCCCTTTCAGCTCTATGAGATTATGATCTCTCTCTCTCTCTCTCTCTCTCTCTCTCTCTCTCTCTCTCTCTCTCTCTCTCTCTCTCTCTCTCTCTCTCTCTCTCTCTCTCTCTCTCTCCCATTCCTAGAAGAGCAAAAACCCGCTCCCTCTTTATCGCTCCCGCCCTCTCTCGCTCCCGCTCCTAGAAGAGCAAATACTTATAGGGAAGAGAAACATTACTAAATTCCATTGCATTCG
>QLTV01002260.1:3443996-3455899 GCA_003457575.1 Thermophis baileyi
AGCCAAAAAACCCTTCCCGTGCCTGACTATTTCCTGAGAGGCCACAGAACTAGCATATGTAGTTGAATTAACCGTTCTGTTTTCTTCTGAAACGTTTCTTTTCTTGGATTTATCCATGGTTGGCCTACCAGGGGTCGAAAAGCTCAATAAATTGCATGCCAGCGGGTATCACACATTGGCAGTTGTGATGCATATTTTGAGTGACAGGGAGCCGCAGTAGAGGGATGAAAGAGCCACATGTGGCTCCAGAGCTGCGGGTTGCTGACCCCTGGTTTAGGTGATAGTAAGACATGATTTTATAGCTGATGTCTCCTTTACAAATTAAAACAACAAGATAATGACAACATATGAACATCCAAAGGTCACTTATGAAGCAGTAGGATAGAAAGAATATTAATATTGCTGAACTTCAGGGTTGGAGAAAATTCTGAAAATATTATGGATAGCCAAGAAAACAAACAAATGAATCATACAATCAATCGATCTATCCAGAATTCTCCCTCAAGGCTCAAATAACCAAGTTCAAATTATCATATTTCAGACATGTTACAGTATACAAAGATCTAGCTGTCTGGAGAAGTATAAATGACTAGCAGGGTGGATGGTTCAGTTAAAACAAACGGGTGAGCCATTGGAAAACCTGAAGAACCAAGTTTATCCTGGAGATGATCTATCAACTTAGACCTGATGGCATATAATCAATCAATCAATCAATCATACTACAAACATGGAGAAACCGGATGATTTGCAAGTTCAGAAAGCGTGTTATAGTGAATGATATTAAATTAGATTTAACTATGATTACTTTTTAAAATATTTATTTATTTGTTTATTTAACATATCTCTGTACTTCGTATGGACTCATAACAATGAACATACCACAATCATAACTGAAAAACAGAATAATACAGAATTAATAACTGTCAAACTTGTCAAACCCTTTCTTAAATTATTATAACCAGAAGTAATAGACATAACAGGCATACTGATAACAGAATATAAATAAGCAGTTCAATTTTTAAGGCTTTTCAAAACATCAGGAATTATGAAGCCATTTGGATTTCTAATATATTTCATTTCTTTGGCTTTCTTTTCTTACTCTTTTTGTACAGTTTGCATCATCTAGCTTATCCCAAAAGGGAACAATGTGATGGGTATATATATCTTTTAACCATTAGCTATTATAGGAGAGATGTATAAGATATCCAGGGAGGGGTAGCACCTCTGGTGGAGGGGCTTCCTGCATTCTTTTTAGGGTTGTTCATTGACTTTTGGTCATCCCCTGGCACTCACCTCTCACCTGTGGCTCCAAATAGATGTAACACAGGGGCTATACCCTAGTAAACTGTCTCAGCAGACAGGCTAAACCAAGAGAGGGTAGCTGATGGGTCTTAGACCCTTAGTGATGTAGGGGATTTATCCAGGGGTGGGTTCTAACTTACCTCGCTGCCGGTTCACTTCCTCCCGCGCCGCATGGCCGCGCCTCGGGGGTGCGTGCGCGTTTGCGCACGTGCGCATGCACAGTAAAAAAATAATTTAAAAAATTTTTAAAAAATTAAAAAAAGCCGAAAACAAGATGGCGACGCATGCAAAGTACCGGAAACTCGGCTTCTGCGCATGCACAGAAGAAAAATAAAATAAAGTAAAAAATAAAATAAAAAAAAATTCAAAAAAATTCAAAAAAAAAAATAAGAAATAAAATAAAAAAAAATTCAAAAAAATTAAAAAAAAAAAAAAGATGGCGGCGCCCATTTATTTATTTATTTATTTATTTATTTATTTATGTATTTATTTATTTATTTATTTATTTTATTTGTTTGTCAAACATGTACAAGATAGCAGTTATAGGTATAAACATAAACATAATCAAAGTGAATACAGATAGATGAGGACAATAGGACAGTAGGACAGGGACAGTAGGCACGCTGGTGCCCATGGACCAGCACTGACCGAACCGGATCGGTGACGTCATCGTGACGTCACCAGCGGGTCGCTACCAGTTCGGGTGAACCGGTCCGAACCAGTAGCAACCCACCTCTGGATTTATCTATCCAAACATCATTGTCCTCCACTCTTACCTTTAGAATTGTGCCAGGTAATCTTAAGGAACTTCTCCTCCCATATAGCAATAGCAATACCACTTAGACATATATACCGCTTCACAGTGCTTTACAGCCCTCTCTAAGCAGTTTACAGAGTCAGCCTAATTCCCCCAACAATTTGAGTCCTCATTTTACTGACCTCGAAAGGATGGAAGGCTGAGTCAGCCTTGGCTGTGCAATCCTGCATTCTAACCACTGCACCACCACAGCTCCTATTACCTCCACCTATGGACTGTCCATTTAACAATAATTACAACAAAGTGACTTATGACCAATTCTCGAAGTTTTGACAGTTGCACAATGACTGAGGGCATGCGATTGCAATTCAGGCACTTGGCAACTGGCTCTCAATTACAACGGTTGCAGCATCTTGCAGTTACGTGATTGCAATTTGCCACCTTCCCAGCCAGCTTCCAAGAAGCAAAGTCAGTTGGGGAAGCTGGATTTGCTTAACAACTGTATGGTTCACTTAACAGCCACATTATTCACTTAACGACAATGGTAAAAATGGTCATAAAATTGGTCCTGTCGTGTGATGATTTACTTTACAACTGCACCAACAATGGAAATTCTGGTCCCAGTTACGGTCGTAAGTGGAGGATTACCTGTACTTTTACTGGTTTTAATTCAGGGTCCTATTTTGGAACATACACTACAGAGAAATCTATCAGATACATTGCTGCTTTCCTGTTATCTGGTGATTCTTTAGGAAGCATTTAATAGCATTTGTTTTACATTACAGGGACAACCTCTCCATTTGAAAACCTGCCAGTTTGATGGTTATCTAATCTAGTGCACTAAGGCAAGCTGAGAAGAGGAGCAAGAGAGAAATCTATTCTGCTTCTACCTGCATATTGTTTTAAATTGTTAATATTTAAAATATTGTTATTTTCTTTTAAACTACATATGTTGCTTGTCAATTGGCACATGCGTATTTGCAGCCTGAATTAGGGAAGTTACAGTTTTGAAAAGGCAAGAGAATCCCACAATTTCAAGTATGAAAGCATACATTTTTAAAATCCAGATAGAATCAGGAATTTGATCCGAATCCATGCTGAACATATTTTCAAAAACTGCACAACAGTACAAGCTATTTTTGAACATGACCTATTAAACATTATCTCTAGAAAGACACAATAGTACAGGATTACTGATATGTTTAGGGTGTCTTATTTGACACAGAACCCTGGGTTCAGGGAAATATAAGCACTCTCTGATATGTTAGACGGCTGTTTTCAATTTAATTGACTTAGTGTACCTGTAAGCTGAGAAGAACATTCTTAACTTTAATTAACTGTTCTCAAGTGGGTATAGGTGCTCGGAAAACAATAAGCTATCAGTTTAAATGAGTGGCATAACTGAGGTTCAGGAATACAGATAGTCCTTGACTTACAACAACTCATTTAGTAACCGTTTGAAGTTATAATAGCACTGAAAAAAGTGACCTATGACCGCTTTTCGCACTTACAACTGTTGCAGCATCCCCAAGGCCATGTGATCAAAATTCAGACGCTTGGCATCTGACTCAAATTTATGACGGTTGCAGTGTCCGGGGTGGGTGGGTATCTTGTGATCTCCTTTTGCAACCTTCTGACTAGCAAAGTCAATGGGGAAGCCAGGTTCTCTTAACAACCATGTTACTAATTAACAACTGCAGTGATTCACTTAACAATGATGGTAAAAAAGATTGTAAAATGAGGCAAAATTCACTTAACAACTATCTCACTTAGCAACAGGAACTTTGGGCTTAACTGTGATTGTAAGTTGAGGACTACCTGTAATGCGCTTGCTGTTTCTAGTGCTCATATATTTTAAGACAATTGTCTTGTCTTTAACTTTTTTTAATCTTATAAGCTTTTTTTAAATTAAAGAAAATGTTATTACTTTTAACTTACACAAGAGAGACTGTGAAATACCATAAATAAATGGGTAGGAGGAATAAAAAACAATATTAAGACATTTGACCTAGCAATCAGAGTTACTGATAAGTTGTTTACGGTGATCAAGGAATCAAGGAATCATCAGCAGATGGTGAACTCTAGTCCCACCTGAGACATAAAAGCCAACTGAGTGATTTTGGGTTAGTCACTATGCGAGACAACCAGGCTGAGCACAAGGGAGGGGTCAAACACATCATGTCTCAGATTCCTTCATGCCCACAAGAGAGTTAAGTCCAGCCCACCTTGAATTCCATTCACTCTTATCTGCCGCCAATTTGCTTTGACCGTTAGTAGATCAGTTTCTTGTAGAGAGTATTAGCTTACAATAAACTGATATTCATTTGAACTGCCTGGACTCCTGAATTCCTGCACTTGACAGTCACTCTCTCTCAGCCCAACCCACCTCACAGGTTAGTTGTTGTGAGGAAAATAGGAGGAGGGAGAAATATTGTGTGTGTTCACCATCTTGAGTTATTTATAAAAATAAAGGAGACAAACACACAAATTTTAGGATGAGAGCTATGGCAAATTGCACTGTTATTCATATGATCTCCCTTGGGTGAAAGGTTCTTTAGTATTTATCCATAGATATCTGACCCCTGGTTGCTTATATTTGCCAGGTGCCTTTTCCCCATACAGCAACTAGCTTGGCATTGTTAAGAATGGCAATAGTAAGTCACAAAGGCAACAGCTGGCATTAAGTTAGTGCTTGGACAAGTGTGTTTACATCGCAAAACCAGCTTCTATAACCCAGTCCAAGATTCAGAAGATTCATGACTGAGTCCAAGACTGGCAACCTCCCTGAATCTTTCCAACTCTATCGAGGTGCCAGACTCAAGGATGCAATTTAAGTACTCATACTGAAGGAAATTCCATCATGCCTATGGAAGGATCTTTCCATCATGCCTATGGAAGTGTAAGAAGTTAGCACCCACCCCTCTCCTAGAAGAATGAAATATTCTAAGAAATATTAAAAAAGGCAGAATATTATATTTCCCTGGATGAGAAATGGAGAAACATGGTTTTTTAAGGCAGGAAGCAGACTCACTCTTAATAGCCCCCACCCTCCTCAATAGCCCATAGCAGATGTCAGCACTTAAGAGATAAAGAGATGGCTAGGTCTATTCATAAGCAAATACCCTCACCCAAGATCCAACAAAGGTAGGATTAGCCCTCAGCCATAATAGGAATTGCCCAAAGCCCCCAGCAAAATCAACCAAGCCTGGGACTCAAGACAACCTACAGAGTTACCCCTGCATGGCCCCATGGGAGTCTGACAACCAATCAGGATACCTGCCCTTACACAGGAACAAGAAGCTCTAAGGCGGGGCCCAAGAGAAGGTATAAATATCTCTCTCTCTCTCTCTCTCTCTCTCTCTCACCCATGTGCTCGATTGCCCAGGACCTCAAACCATGTGGTCCTGTCCACCATTAAACCATCTTTCCAAACTGCTTCCATGTTTCCAGTGTCTTTCTCCAAGCTTGGAACTGAACCCAGATGGACATTTCTTCCAACAGAAGGATGTTAATATTAAGTGGCAATAGAGCAGCCACTTTAATAATGACAAAGGAAGATGTTTGTGAAGCGTTTTTGAGCAAAGCAGGATGCTTTTCTTTATACTGAGCAGGGAAGCAGGAACCCCACTGGACGGCAAAACCATTGTGTGGAACAAACACATTTTTCTTGTTTATAATTTCTTCAAGCATTGCTGTTTTGCTGCTCTTATACAAAATAAATTGCCTCGTTAGATAAAAGATGGGAAAGGAAGGGGAATATCTGAGAAATCAATTCGTAGGATACTCCACGTGTCGGATGGGGGGAGATGAGGAAGGAGGATTTTATGGTGTCTAATTCAAAATCAACATGCTATATTTCTAAGCTTAAAGACAAAATGCTTGTTCCAGTTGTTCCCATTTCAACGTTTGAAAAGCAAGTAACTACCTTATCATGTTGTCTGGGGGAATCAATCCCAGCTCAAGATTTATCTGTCATTTTTTTTTCCCTTTTCAAATAATTTAATTCAGTAGGCATTGGAAAAGTGAGTAAAAATCTCAGAAACCCATATTTTTCAGGAAATCATTTTATGCTCTGTAGATTTTTAAAATTCATTCTATACCTCAGGTTTTTCTTTCTTAAGAAGAGAGGAAAACTTTTGTTTATGCTACCCTTTGCAAAAACGATCAATTTTATTACATGTTGATATATTTGGAAATTGTGATAAAATAGCAAAATTGTTTCTACCTGCCAGCACATAAACAGTAAATCTTTTCAGTAATTTAAATAGGAGTTGACCAAAGGCATGAATGACAGTGAGTAAAGCCTCCTGATCCAGGGAAGCCTGTAACTGGTACACAAAATAAACCCAAACCCAAAAAACTTTAACCTTAGACTGTCTACTGTCGACCTCACCCCATTCCTAAGAGGTCTGTAAGGGGCATGCATAAGCGCACCAGCATGCCTACCGTCCCTGTCCTACTGTCCTATTGTCCTCATCTATCTGTATTCACTTTGATTATGTTTATGTTACCTGCTATACCTGCTATCTTGTACATGTTTGACAAATAAATAAATAAATAAATAAATAAATGGAACTGTGTAAAAACTATTCCAGGTATAGCTGTAGCAGCTGTTTATGGAGTAGGATACCCAGACTGATCCTGTTCCAAATAAGGAAGTATGACCCTATTGAGAGTCAAACAAAGATTATCCCGGAATCACTCTGCCTTGCTGAGATTGTATGGCTTGGAACTCAGGTATAAAACTGAATATCATCAGTTGTTGTTTTGGTGAACAAAGCAGTTTATAAATTAATCAGTACACTAACAGGACTAGATCCATGACAACAGATCATCTTCCCCTACTTCATGCAAATACTAAGTAAAAGGGAAAAAAGTGTCAACTTTTGTGGCACCCCACAGATGACTGCACTAGTACTCAAATTTTCACTCCATCCCCTCATGGCCATCAATTAAAACTGCCCAGACAGAAGGAGAATTACTGCAAGACGGTGCCCCCTCCTTAACCCTCAGATGATCAAAAAAATTACCATGATTGATAATATCAAGGGTCATGAGAACAAAAAGACCATACTTCCCTTATCTCAATTCCACTACAGGTCATTTTCAATGGCAGGGGTGGGCAACTATGGCCCTTTATGACCTGTGGATTTCAACTCCCAGAATTCCTGAGACAGCATGAAATTCAGGAATTCTGGGAGTTGAAGTCCACAGGTCTTAAAGGGGCCATAGTTGCCTACTGCTGTTCAAGAGCAATTAGTATGGATTTAATCCTGTACCTGGTTCTGATGCCTGATTGAAGAGTCAGATAATTGGTTTCCTACAGAGTTTTCTGCAATCCCAGCTCCACTACTCTCTAAACTGCTCTCCAAAAAAAGGAAGGTTGGAACTCTGGCCAAGTTGAGTGATGTTTTCTTGAGGAGAGGGACTCGGTCATTTCATGGCAGACAGAATTATGGTACCCCCATGGAAACATTGGCCCCTACCCAAATCCAGTCTCTTCTCATCTCCTTGGAAGTTTTCCCCAAGCAGGGGAAACAGGAAGAACAAGGGATCTAGGCTGCAAATGTCAGCTCTGATATCTCTGAATTCTCTTCATATTCTCAGGACAATCAGTTCAACTCATTCCAGATAATCTTGCAAGACATGGGCTCTGTACCTCACTAGGACCTTTCCAGTTTAAATTATTCAGATTCATTCTGAGCTGAATGTTGTCCTCCAGTTGCTCCACAAACTCTTTGAAGTGGTTAATAAAATGCTCTTCCAGGCCATCCTTCTTCAAAGGAACCAGATCATTTTAGGTAGGATTGGTAGCCAGGACTCTTAGGATGCTCATAAAATAACAATGTACGCTTGAACCTGAGCTCTTTCTTGTATTCAGATTCATTCTTCACTTTTCACTAGCAGCACTCCAGGAGTCTCCTGTTCTACCACTTATCTTCTGGAGTACCTTTCTTTATTCCCTCAAATGCTGGCTTTTGATTTAGTTAATGTCATTGTGTTCTGCCAAACCTGGGAAACAGTTATAATTGGTTTGGAGCTGACTTCCTTTATTGTTTTGTGCAAACAGGCTGTAGTATCGTACACATTGAAAAACAACATATGTAAAAGAACTTTGACACCTGATACTATTTATTTCACATTGCTAGTGTAACTATTTCTACAGTTGTGACATTTTGACTGAGGAACTGCTGTAGGTATAGATTCAGGGCTAATTTCCCAAAAATAAATTCATACCTTTATGCCCAGGATTAATCATATCTGGAATTAGGACTATAAATTTCTGTTTCTTAGTTTGTTAGCTATTCTGGATATGCCTTAGGTCTTTGGTTGTGGCCTCTTGTAAGGCTAATATGAGATCTTATCTTTGAGAAAGATGGTTGCAGTAACTTTCAAACACTGAACTCACCTTTATCCCAAATCTTTTGCAATAATAAATCTATCTCTTTTGTAGGAAAAGTTCCTTCCTTCCTTCCTTCCTTCCTTCCTTCCTTCCTTCCTTCCTTCCTAAGTAATACGCCAATAGTTTCTAAGCTGTTAGTCAAAATCCTAAATGCTCTTTGAGTCATCAAAGCACTGAGTTTGTATAGATGATTAGCATCTATTACGATTATTAGTGTCATTTTCACTGTTCTGTAATTGGCCAATTATCTGACAGTTTTTTGAAGTGCAATGCTTATATATAATAAAGTGTAAACGTCGAAGACATTTTTAATCTTAAGGCAAATGAATTAAAGAAGTAATTCTCATTCTGCTGGGCACAGATGAAACAAAACTTAAAATTCTTAAATTTCAGAATCAAAGAATAATGTAATGCTTGCCAAAATAGCAGTCCTCAAAAACATTTGGAAATATGTTTTCTCTCCATTTCTTTCAGGAAAAGCTGGCTATTTATTTTTCTGCCTTTTTTGAGAAGAAAGTCTACCATCCAACATTCAGGATGCAATATAAGCTGCAGGGTGAGTGAGAGTGGGAGAGAATGCATTTCCAATTAACTTCCCACTTCAAGGCTGACATTTGATTCAGGCAGAATTCAACAGAAAGCAATTTTGTTTTTACTTCTGCCTGCCAATGAAGTATGCAAGATTTTAAAGGTGACAATAGAAGAAATATCACAGAATGACATGCTGAGAAAGTGGAGGAAGAGTTTCCATGAAACTGGTTTTACTTGCCTGTCTTAGCCATGGTGAAATGGATACCCAGACTGACAGCTTTGTGGGTCTGGAATAATGCAATTATTTTAAAGCTACAACTGTTTTGCCAGAGTCTCAGTTAACAACTAGGGGGATTATGTTCCATTATACACCTGGCCTCAATCTGATACTGCATTTTTAACTACAGGAAATGGGATGGGGAGACAGTAGGCAATTTAGTATGATTTGATTTAGAGCATGAGGTTTTTAAAACTTTTATTAACTGTGCTAAAAGGTGGTGTTGAAATTTCCAGGTTAGGAAAGTTTGCACCTAATGAACTACTTACATACATACATACAGCTATCAAATTTTCTTTCTTTTTCTTTCTTTCTTTCTTTCTTTCTTTCTTTCTTTCTTTCTTTCTTTCTTTCTTTCTTTCTTTCTTTCCTTCCTTCCTTCCTTCCTTCCTTCCTTCCTTCCTCATACTACACATAGCTCCTGATATAATAATTATAATAGTTCAGTTCTTATCTGCTTCTGTTTTGCCTCTTCTGGTTTAAGTTTCTAGTCTATTAATATTTTAATTTTTAATAATTCTAAATATTTTTTCTGTAGATCTAAAATAATCTTTTATAATCACATGCTATATTAGTGTTTTTAAGAAAACCTTTTCTTTGTAGAAAAAGATGCCACTTAAAACTGACTGACTGACTGACTATGTGCCATCAATTTGTTGCTGACTCTTAAGAATCACATAGATAAACCAAGCTGATGTATCTCCCAATGTGATCCCCCAAGGTCTTTCAATGATGCACTCATTGCCATTGTAACAGAGTCCATCCACCTTGCTACTTATTGTCCTTGTCTTCTCTTTCCTTCTACTTTTTCCAGCATTAGAGCCTTCTTCAGAAAGCTAGGTGTCTGTATCATGTGTCTGAAGTATGATAATTTGAGCCTGGTGATTTGTGCCTTGAGTGAGAACTCTGGCTTTATTTGTTCAATTATCCTTTCATTAGTTTTCTTGGTTGCCCATTATATTCATAAAGTCTTCAACACCAATCTACATGAGTATCATTACCGTTTCAATCCAGCTTCTCAAAGTACAACTTTTTCTTTCACAAAGTATCACAGGGAGTTTATGCACTGTTCTAATCTTTCACTCAAAACTAAGTGGAATAAAACAAAAGAACAGTAATCTTCCAAAGGTTTCTGAATTAGCATCAGAAGCACAGAATGACAATATTGTTTATCCCTCATATGTAAATGAGAGATCTTAAGAAAATAATCAGAAAGATTAACACATACTGTAGACTTTTTGTACCCAGAAACATTAAAAAGGGAAGGATATGAATACCAAGCATATGACACTTGCTAATGGTCACTTACAATGAAGAGAGTATGTTCATTGCATTGTAGCGCATTACATTCTTTCATTAGTTACATTTATTCATGGCTCATTTTAATAACAGCAAATGAAACAAATGAAAAATCAGTTTGCCCTATGACAGCTTTCCACCCTAGGATTCCAAATCTAGAAAAATGACCAGTTTTCAGAATATATCTGCTTTGGAACTGTATGTCCTTATTATAATCCTTACGTGTCAGAGTGAACTTACATGTGAGGAATGACCCAACAATCCTGTTCCCCAGTTAATTTGCTCACCTCCATGTGATGGCAAGGCATAAACTAGTCTCACAACTTTCTCAATAGTTTTCTTTTACTATTATCTAGAGCACAGGTCACCAAGCAGTGGTCCGCGGCGCACCTGGGTGGAGGAGCTGCTCCGGGATGACTTATGGCCAGTCCTGTGACTAGAACTCTGGAATATGGGACAGGCCAGGCAGCTCATGGTGGGGTTGGAAATCTCCGCCGTAGAGGGAGCTACGTGAAACTTGCAACTTTGTAGTGCAGCCCTCGCTGGCCGGAATGAGGTAATGGTGCAAGGGAGGGGTGGCGCAGGTGGGTCGAAGCAACGGGTGTCGGCAACTTGTGGCTCGTTCTTCCCCATGCTGTGGCTTCCTGTCGGCTGAACCCACCAGTGGCTAGCCCGCCCCTCGCCCTCCCCTCCCAGTCACTCCTCGCCTGGCCTGAGAAGGGAAAGATTTGCTCCAAATTCCAGAGCGGGAGCGAAGCTTCATCTCTTGCTGGGTCTCATGGGCATTTCTTCCGGGCCTTGTTGGTCTCTCAGGGAGACGCGTGACTTCCTCTCAGCCCCGAGACACTGGCCCAGCCCGGCTGTTTCTCTCCACCGCTGCTGTTGGTGCCTCCATGGCCTGCCCGCTGCTTTTGCAGTGCAGTTAAATTTAGCTTGCTTCACAATGGGGGAGAAGGCATCCCCTTCTCCTCCTGGAGCCCATTACGATGCGGAGCATCAGCTACAGCCGGGCCGGGCGAGTGTCAGGGCGGAGAGCAGGTCGTGCATCTTCCCAAGTGACCAAGATGTGTCCAGCACCAACAAAGGCCGAAGGAGTGCCCACGAGACCCAGAGAGCGCCGGAGAAGCAGAATGAGAGAGAGAGGAGAGAGAGAGAGAGAGGGGGTGAGAGAGGAGAGATGAGAGAGAGAAGAGAGAGGAGAGATATGAGAGAGAGAGGGGAGAGAGAGGGGGGAGAGAGGGGCGAGAGGGGGGGGGGGGGAGAGGGGGGGGGGCGGGGGGAGAGGGAGGGGGGAGGGAGAGGGGGGGGGGAGGGGGGGGGGGGGCGGCGGGGAG
>QLTV01002260.1:3466406-3488949 GCA_003457575.1 Thermophis baileyi
GTAATGGATTGGTTAATGATTGATTCCATGACTTTGCAGGTGGCGCAACATAAAGAGATTGGTCTGTAATTTTCAACTAGGCTAGGGCCTCCCTTTTTGAAGATAGGGATGACCGTGGCTAGTGACCATAGGTTGGGTAGGGAGCTGGTCCTGAAAGATATATCGAAAATTATGCTTAGAGGTTCTGATAGGGCAGTGGGAAAGTTTTTTAAGAAGTAAGCACATAGTCCATCTGGTCCAATGGATAGAGATGGTTTTAGATTGCGTAGTGCCTTTCCAACATTGTCTTCTGTAAAGTCGGTGTGTATTATATCATTGTAATTGTTTGTGGTTCAACGAGGAAATATTGGACATGAGTTGTTGCTGTTTACAAGGACTGAGCCGAAGAATGTATTGAAGAGGTTGGCTTTAGCGGTTTCATCATTATAGTCTTCATTGTTTGGTCCTTTTAGGGGTGGGATGGTTCTCGTGTCTTTAAGTTTGTTGTTTACGAAATTGTAGAATGCTCGGTTGGATTTTGTGCGCAGGAGGTTTTCCTCTTGTTTGATATGATAATTTGTGCATTCAATTGACGCAATTGTACTAGTTGCACACTTGTTTTACATGCTGGAAATAAAAGAGAGTTTTGAAATATACACTTATTCTTGAGCACATTTATTACAAGTGGAGTTTTTCCTTTCAACTGATGGCCTTTTGTTCTTTTAAGGGGAAACTTTTTTTCTTTATACTTCTATAAGATGAATAAATATTTACAGAGTAGCTAAATGATACTGGGGTTTTGGAGACACTAGAAATGGATCAAACTGGGTCACACCTCTAGTCTTTTCCCCTCTCTGATCTGAACAGTTGACAGCTATGAGCTGGGAGTTGATGGAATGTTATGTTTCTTATATTACATGGACAACTGAGTCATTTCTTACTGTATATACCATTAAACAGCTCTCATTATTTAGCTCCGATCAGTGAAGTTACGCTACTTCATTTGCAACCATATTTAAGCATTTAAAAGGAACATAAAAGAAAGTAAAAAAATAAACATATTCAGAAGTGGTACCATTTAAACAGGGCTACGGAAGAGGTCTATCAGCTTTGTCCAGTCCACTGGATTTTGGTACTGTTCAATGACAACACTCTTCTATATTTTCTTTTTTAAAAAATAAGTTCTGTTATCACTGCTACTATTATGCTGACATGCTCAAAACAACCATACAATTCTACTGCGGCTTAGCTAAGATTGTATAAAAAGTAATTGTCTTCAAGTTATGCCCATCTGTATAGTTTTCTTGGCAGCCATACTGAAAAGATTTGCCACTGCCTTTTTCCAGAATGGTTTTTCCAGTTTTGCAGTATTATATTCCTTGGAAATCCAAATACCAACCAAGTGTGATTGTGTTCAGCTTCTAAGCCCAGACAAGGTCAGCCAGATGCTTCAATTTGTTGCAGCTACTTTGAAATTTAGACAGACTGGAATGGAGTTTTAGTAGCAAGTTCTCTATTAGTCAAGGTGATCTGTTTTCTTATTTGGTTGACTTTTATGTATCATAGGATAACTTAGGGTTTGGGTTTTAAAGAAACAATGACATCAATTTTTGAATTAGAACTTTGTTCTTTTATATCCATTTATGTCAGGATATAGAACAGGGGTGTCAAACTTGATTTCATTGAGGGCCACATCAGGGTTGTATTGACCTGGTGGGATGGGCTGGGCATGGCCAGGAGGGGCATGGCCAGCTTGACGTCACTTGTGTCAGGGGCGCCTGTGGTGGCCTGAGCGCTCTGCCAGCAAAAACGGGCTCCTGAGCTCCGTTTTAGGCTGGGACTGCCTCCTGCAACCCACTGCCAGCAAAAACAGAGCTCGGGAGGGCTGCATGCGGCCCTTCCGAGCTCCGTTTTTGCTGGCAGAGGCACTGCGGGCTGCTCCTTCAGTTTCCAGGGCAGACCCGCAGGCCAGATCTAAGCACCCCATGGGCCGCATCTGGCCCACAGGCCTGGAGTTTAATACCCCTGATATAGAATGATGAATATTAAATAATCAAAGAAAATAACCAATGCACTACAACTAAATTTGTTAGGGGTGTGCTGGCAATCTTCTCTCCAACATTTCTTAAGTTGAAAACAAGTGCAACTATCATAATAAAATTTGACAAAATTACATTTCTTCCTTCCTTCCTTCCTTACTTCAAGCAAGTAACATGACAGCTGCATACTCACAAATTAAACTCCAGCTGCTACCCATAGTTAACCTGATCAGCTCTGAGAAGCATCATTAGGGAAGAACAATAACCTGTTCCATTCTTTCAAACAAGGTAGAGCTCAAAGGAAGTATAAGAAAATGGGACAAGGGAGTGAACTTTTGTGTCTTTTGTGTTGGAAAGGTGAAACCCATGGTATTAAATAGCCAGGTTAATATAGGTCAGTCACATTGGAAAGGAAAGAGGGAAATTAACTACTTTTGCTACCTCTGGGCTTCTTCAGGAGGATGAACAATAAAAAAGTGAAATAGATAATTTGCAAGAATAATCTGCAGTATGGCATGCAAAAACAGTGCCACACATTATATTTACTGTATAAATCACATTACATAACATGTACATAAATAATTGATTTCCTCAACTGCTTCATAAATGTTTTTATATAACTAAATTATAAGTGGTTTCCAGATGAAGAATGTTTAACATCAGTCAAAAAGCACTATTCAGTTATTGTTTGATGTTCTTGAATTTATTTATTTATCTTATATAAAAAGCAGGTTGAATGAACAAGTTGAGAAAAGTCAAGAGGCTTAAAAAATAGATAATGGACATGACTAACTGCCTCATTAGATTTCCTGAATAAGGCTGGTGATCATGTAATAAAAGCATAACCCAGAAACCCCCCAAAACATTAAACCACTGCTCTATCTAAAGTATGGAAGGGTTAGAAATGAAAGAAGTCATTGTCTGTTTACCCTGTTATTTCATTGAACAGGAAAGACAAATTTAAATTCAAAATACATTTAGAAGTATCTTCTTAAGAGCTTTGATTACACTCTGTTGAACATCCATGTTTTCAAACTGAAAACTCAGAAAGAGTAGTAAAGTTACTCTTCAGCTTGTGAAGCATATAAAGAAGGCAGGTAATGGAAATATACACATTCTGTGGAACTGCGATGTGTTCTAAAATCGAAGCTAGATGTTGGGCAATGCTGATTATTTTGCCACTCAGGAAGAAGAAAGACTGAAAAAAATATAAAATCTTTTGCGTAGGGTGTCCAATATTTTACGCCTGCTTTCTTACTTTGAACTTTAGACGCAGATATAGATCTTGTCTTCGGGGGTCCTGTCTAACAGTACATGATGATATTTCTACTCATGCACCTGACCTCTCCTCACCGTTCCCTTCTCCTAACACCACATGTTCACTTTCTATTCATACGTGAACAGACTGTGACAAGCTATGATAATCACAGAATGTGTAGCTTTCATTCTTCTTTTAACAGTATAGTCATAGGGGTCCTGATCTGGGCTAGAGCCATTTCATTGGATTAGGATTGTGGGATTGGATTCCATTTGGATTGTGGAAGGTGAAATCTCTGCTGACACATTAATTTGAAACTCTTCTACCCATCTATGACAATTGAGAAAACACTCTCTCCACTGGCACAGTGAACACTCAGTCCAGATAGAGCAGGGGTATCAAACTCATGTTGCCACGGCGTCGTCACGTGACATATCACAACTCCCCCCCCTTCACTAAACCGGGCGTGGCTGTGGCCAGCGCGTGACGCATCTGGCCCGCAGGCCACGTGTTTGACAGCCCTGAGATAGAGGCTCCATGGTCTTCCACTGGGGTTAAATCAGGGGAAAAGTGTGATTAACCTGATATCCTCAAACTTAAAATTTTGAATTCACTTAGGTTTTGAAAGCTTTCAGAAGAGTAACAAGTACTTTGCTATTCAGGTTTTCTGCAAATGTATACAGGGAAGAGAGATAGTGACGTTTTCTCCATGTTAATACAGCAGAGATGTCTGCAGGGAAACTAATGACCTGAGTGTTTGCAGTTTTGTCTATGACTATGCAGGACTTTCAATTCTGCCAGGCATTATGAGAGCACTTAACTACACAGTTTTCCTGAAGACCTTATCCATTCGCTAATGTGTAAGCAACATAGGAATATAGTTTATGTTACTGTAGGTTTGAGATCTGTAAGCATGAAAAGCAAGAATGGGGTTCCTCCCAAGATTCCTCCCTCTCTATTGGTATTTCAGTAAAAATCTGGTCTTCATCCAGGGTTTTAGCAATAGCACTTAGACTTATATACCGCTTCATAGTGCTTTACAGCCCTCTCTAAGCGGTTCACAGAGTCAGCATATTGCCCCCAACAATCCGGGTCCTCATTTTACCCACCTCGGAAGGATGGAAGTCTGAGTCAACCTTGAGCCGGTGAGATTTGAACCGCCGAACTGCAGCTAGCAGTCAGCTGAAGTAGCCTGCAGTACTGCACTCTAACCACTGCGCCACCTTGGCTAGGATGTCCCCCTTCTGATGAACTGTGTGTGTTTAGGTGCTACCTGATTTTGCCAACTTTGGACTTTTTTTTAAGGGGGTAGGTTTTTTTTTATTTTTTTAAATCATTTCATAGTTTTTCTGTTGTCTTGTGAACTTCCCAAAGTCACTGGGAGTTAGGGAGTATGCATATTGAAATAAACAAAAAATAAATAAAAACATGTTAATAAACATGTAAATAAAAACAGGCAAACATGATGACCTATTAACCCCTATAAAGTAGACTAGACTAAGAAAGAGAAACTGTATGAACTAAAGCTATTTCTATTAGAAGAGGAATCTTTTAATTCTGAATGTGCTTTCATTCCTCTGTCTTTTAGCTTCATGTGAGTTGGATGTGTGTGTACATGTGCTGTCTGAGGCATTTTTGTAAATCTCTATTTGGTATAGGCTCAATCTACATTATCTGATCATTGCCTTGGAAGCTGGTCTTCCCTCTGTCCGTCAAGGCCATATTCTACTCCCTCTTCACTCACTAACCCTTCTTTTACATTCCAGGAGTGCCTGGTGCCTCCTAGAGGGATGATTTTACCTGTTCCTCAAGTAGCCTTGGATTACAGAAATTGACCCATCCTGGCTGCATAACTCTGAGTTTCATTACATCAGAAAGTCTATGGAGATTCTCAATCACCCAAGTCATGGTTGACCCAAATGTGCTTTTTCTTCAAAAGGCAATGAGATTTTCTTGGGTTTTTTCCTTTGAAAATGTTTTGCTTCCCACCCAAGAAGCTTCTTCGGTTCTAATTAACTGGTGGAGAAACTGAAAATGTGCCTTTCTCTGTCCCTTTATTATATTTTATTTAGCTTTTCACTACTCCTACCTCTGCCTCAATACTGGAAATTGAACTATTCGTTTTGGCACAACCATGTATTCATTTACACTTACATAGATACTAATTTGCCATATGTTTGCCTATTGACTTTGTTTGCTGAAATCCTTTTGGTCCCTTGGGAAGTTTCTTGGGTTTCTGCTATTCAAACAAGCCAGCTTTGATGTCACTCACTCTCTGTTTGGGCCTTCCTCCATTATGCTAGCCAGCCATATACAGTATGTCATAAAAGTGAGTACACCCCCTCACATTTTGTAAATATTTAAGTATATCTTTTCATGTGACAACACTGAAGAAATGACACTTGGCTACAATGTAAAGTAGTGAATATACAGCTTGTATAACAGTGTAAATGTGCTGTCCCCTCAAAATAACGCAACACACAGCCATTAATGTCTAAACTGCTGGCAACAAAAGTGAGCAAAAGAACCAAGAGAGATAAGAATGACTAGAACGACAAAACCTATCTACAAATAACTATGGAAGAAGAATTTAAATTAATGTCAATCAATATAAATGGACTGAATTCGGTAATAAAAAGGAAAAGGATTTTTAATAGATTAGAAAAATTAAAATTAGATATAATTTGTTTGTAAGAAGTTCACATAAAAAAACAACATTTGAAAATATTGGAATATCCTAAAATTGGGAAATTAGATTAGATTAGATTTAGATTAGATTAATAATAGAGTTGGAAGGGACCTTGTAGGTCATCTAGTCCAACCCCCCGCTCAAGCAGGAGTCCCTACACCATTTCAGACAAATGGCAGTCCAATCTCCTCTTGAAAGTCTCAAGTGTTGGAGCTCTCACAACCTCCAAAGGCAAGCTGTTCCACTGGTTGATCGCTCTCACTGTCAGAAATTTTCTCCTTATTTCCAGGTTGAATCTCTCCTTGGTCAGTTTCCATCCATTATTCCTTGTCTGGCCTTCTGGTGCCTTGGAAAACAGCCTGACACCCTCCTCTCTGTGGTAGCCCCTCAAGTATTGGAACACTGCTATCATGTCTCCCCTGGTCCTTCTCTTCGCTTTATATACTTCCTTATCACAGCAAAAGAAAAGGGGAATAGCCCTATATATAAAAGAGACAATAAATGCTAAACAAATTTTTACAGATGAGGAAGGGAGAATTTTGATGATGGGAAATAATGATGAATAACAAATTGATACTGTTGGTAACAATATATGTACCAAATGTTAACCAAGAGGACTTTTATAGAAAACTTCATTAAAAAATGGCAGAATTGGAGTATGAAAACATCTGTATCCTGGGAGATTTTAACACAATTGTGGATGTGGAAATGGACTATAAAACTAGAAAGGTAAATAAAAAAGCAGGGAAAACACTTCCTAAGGCTTTCTCCAGAATGGCGGAAGAACTAGCCATTCAAGATGTTTGGCGAGAAATGCATCCCAAAGAAAATCAATATTCATTTTACTCAAATAGACACATGTCCTGGTCAAGAATAGATATGATATGGATGACAGCAGAATTGAAAGCTAATATACAAGAAATAAGTATAGAAATAAGCAATTGGGCAGATCATAATCCAATAAAAGTTATATGGAAGGGACAAAAAAGAACATTGAAATGGACATTGAATCAAGAAATATTAAAAGAAAAGGAATGTATTCAATTCATGGAAAAAGAATAAATTTTTTCTTTAAAGAAAACAGAAAAGAAGAAACATCATTACAAAATGTATGGGATACAGCCAAGGCATATATTAGAGGATTAGTGATAACATACAGAGGAAAACAGAACAGAAAGAAGAAACAAAATCAAAGGATATTAGAAGAAGAATATAAGACATTAGAGACAGAATTACAAAAAGACCCACAAAAAAGGAAATAAGAATCAAATGGATTTAACGAAACATAAATTGAGTTTAATGGATAAAGAAGAATTAAAATTAATAGAAAATTAAAAGTGTTAAACAATTTTTTTTTGAAAATGCAAACAAACCAGGAAGATGGCTGGCGTGTAAGTAAAAAAAAGAGAGAAAAAAAGAAATTAATAGATAAACTAATGGATAATGAAGGGAAAATTTACTATCAAAATGAAGATAAAAAGAAAGTGATTCAAAACTATCAGAAATTATATGACCAAGAGTTAATATCATAAGAGAAAATAAAACAATACTTAGAAAAATACCTGAAACAGTTAAAGCATCGTTGGATGAACATATATTTATGATGGAGTTAACGGAAGCAATTAAGAAGCAAAAGAATGGGAAGACACCAAGACCGGATGGGCTGCCAGCAGAAGTGTATAAAGAACTGCAAGAAACTTTGAGTAAACCTATGTTGGAAATATTTAATGAACTTTTGTTAGAGGCAAAGGTACCGAATTCATGGATGGAAGCATATATTACCCTAATACCAAAAGAAGATGCAGACTTACAACAAATAAAAAACTACAGACCAATATCCTTGCTGAATGCAGATTATAAAATATTTGCGTCAATAATTGCAGAAAGACTAAAACGATTTTTAAATCAATTTATACATCCAGATCAAAATGGTTTTCTACCTAAGACACAAATTAAAGATAATATGAGAATAATTTTAAATACTTTGGAGTATTATGAAGCACATCCAGAGAAGCAAATGGCATTAGATGCACAGAAAGCGTTTGACAATATGAACTGGCAATTTATGTTAGCACAGCTAAAAAAGATGGACTTTGGGGAGAGATTTGTTAAAATGATTTAGGTGATATATCATAAGCCCGTGATGGTGAACCTATGGCATGCGTGCCACAGGTGGCACTCGGAGCCATATCTGAGGGCACGCGAGGCTTTGCCCTATGTCAGCTCCAGCGCGCATGTGCGCACTGGCCAGCTGATTTTTGGCCTTCCGGAGGGCGGAGGGAGGCCGTTTTCGCCCTCCCCAGGCTTCAGGAAAGCCTCCGGAGCCTGTGGATGGTGAAAAATGGCCCAACGGGTCAACCGGAAGTTTGGAAACAAACTTCCGGTTGGGCCGTTGGGCCTGTTTTTCGCCATCCACAGTCTCCGGAGTCTTTCCTAAAGCCTGGGGAGGGCGAAAAACGGCCCAACGGGCCTACCGGAAGTCCGGAGGCTTCAGTGAGGCCTGCGTGCATGCACGTGGGGGGGGGTTATGCATTCATGGGAGGGCATTGCATTATGGGTGCAGGCACCAACGCACGCACTATCGCACGCGTGCGCACCCTTTTGGCACCCGAGCAAAAAAAGGTTCGCCATCACTGTCATAAGCAAACTGCAAAAGTGATGGTAAATGGAGATATGACTGAGAAAGTTAGCATTAAGAAAGATACAAGACAAGGATGTCCCCTGTCTCCATTACTGATAATATTTACGTTGGAAGTATTAAATAGAAACATTAGACAAGATAGAGAGATAAAAGGCATGGAGATTAAAAGAGAACAGTATAAATTACAGGTGTTTGCAGATGACCTAGCTTTTACCTTGGAAGATCCACTAACAACAGGGCTTAAATTAATAAAAAAAAATAGAAGAATATGGAGAAGTGGCAGGTTTGAAAATAAATAAAGAGAAAACTAAGATTTTGGTTAAAAATCTCACGGATAAGCAAAAAAAAAAGAATTAACAAAGAGAGTAGATATTCAGATTGTAAAGAAAGTCAAATATTTAGGGATTCAGCTGACAGCAAGATGTGTAACAATTAAGGAAGATAATTATTATAAGTTGTTGAAACAAATTCAAATAGATCTGGAAAAATGGAAGAATCTGAATTTATCATTGGTAGGAAGAGTAGCAACAATTAAAATGAACATATTGCCAAGAATATTGTACTTATTCCAAATAATTCCAATAAAATTGGAAAACAAATATTTTGAGGAACTCAATAAAATAACACATAAGTATATTTGGCAAGGGAAAAAAAGCAAGAATTGGTTTGAAAATGATGCAAGATATAAGAAGTAGAGGAGGCCTTAGACTACCAAATTGGGAACTATACTATCATTGCCGTACTAACATGGATGAAAGAGTGGATTGTATTGAGGAATACAAGATTACTGACTTTGAAAGGACATGATTTGCAATTGGGATGGCATGCCTTCTTATGGTATGGGAAAAATAAGATACATGGATATTTTCAGAGACATTACATAAGGAATGCACTAATGTTGGTGTGAGAGAAAACTAACTTCTTGTGTCTCATTTTGATTTTTCCCTTCCACTGCTTTTTCTAATTTCTCATCTATTTCTTGAGTATCGTGTTCCTCCTTTTTCCCCAATTGTTGAGTGACTTCTACATTCATTTCTGTGTCATTAAACAATACCCTTGTCTCCTTGTTGTTCTTTATAGATTCACACACACTTTTTAGCATAAAAAATATTTCTTCATATATCTCTATTGTCCCCTGTAAATCCATTTTATAACAATTTGATAAAAATTATAAAAAGTATATTTCTATAGTTCCAAAATCTCAATATTTAAAAACTCCTGCTTAATAAAATTTCATCAATCCCATAATTCTACCTACAAAACCCCTAAATTTATGATCTTTAAAATTCTTACAGCCTTAGTTTTCCAATTATATACTGTATCTTCCCAATTGTCCAAGTTTTAAAGTCCTATTTAATTTTCTTTCTTTTCTCTTTTCTTCTGACACCTTTCTTCTTTTGTCTTGTAGAATGTTCTGTTGAATAACATTAATAATCCAAACCCGAGTTAATCCACTAGATTCCTCCAATCTTTCAGATCCATAATCCAACAGCCAATTTTAATAAAGTTTAGTTATTTGCAATTTAGTTCCTTTTAAAAATCTTCAGAAGGGGAAAAAAACTCATTAAATATTCTCAAATTATCCAAGTCGTCTTCTAACAGTGGAGTCAAGGTCAGGCCGTCCTCCAGATGTTATTACTTCTATTCTGTGTATTAGACTTTGTGTGTATTGGATTGACTTTCACTCGGTATGCTGTGGCTATAGTGCTGTAGTACTTCTCTTCTTCCAGTAGATGGCTCTCTTATTCCAAAATCCAACGTTAAACAGTCTGTCAAAAACAGCTGATTATCCAATAAATCCTGGCGGTTTAAAAATACAAATAAACAAGACAGTTTCTCCCAAAAATCACCTTTCAAATTGTTTAAGCTTCTTTCAAACTTTCTGTGTTTTAAAGCTTCCCTTGGGCTTCTTTCGCCTCTTGATTTTCAGTTTTGTTTCCCTCCGTGTATTTAGCCGCCGCTTTTGTAGGCTTGGGAGTTATCTTTTAAAATTCTTGTACTTAAATCAGGTCTTTAGAGTAAAAGTTGGTAAATATCTCACCCAGTTTCAATGCTCTGCCCATGAACCGCTCCAGCACAAATCTTGTGGTCCTGGTTGTCCCAGCTTTGTGACTGCCAGAAAATGGCCATCGTCCCTGTTGTCATTCGGGAGAGCTTGCTTTGGATCTAACAAAGAAATTGTGAGTTCCTCGTGGTCAGCGAAGCGCCTCTCCTTCTTTCACCACCCCTACAAGGCGGCTATGACCCCGTAGTGTCTCCCGACAGCGGTTACCGACTGGATTTCGTGGGGCTTGGCAGAGCCCGCTATTTTCCAGCCATTCTCGCCGCGACGTCAACCGGAAATCAGGAGAAATTTTCTGACAGTTAGAACAATTAATCAGTGGAACAACTTGCCTCCAGAAGTTATGAATGCTCTAACTGTAAGTTTTTAAGAAGAGATTGGATAACCATTTGTCTGAAATGGTATAGGGTTTCCTACCTAAGCAGGGGGTTGGACTAGAAGACCTTCAAGGTGCCTTCCAACTCTGTTATTCTATTCTATTCTATTCTATTCTATTCTATTCTATTCTATTCTATTCTATTCTATTCTATTCTATTCTATTCTATTCTATTCTATTCTATTCTATTCTATTCTATTCTATTCTATTCTTCTTTTGCTTTGTATGGTGATAAAGGATGATTGCATGGAGAGCAAATGACTTTGGTAGTGCAGACATTAAAAAAATGCATACAAAAGAAAATAAAGCATTTTATTTCCTCTACTACATTTCCAGATTTCTTGTTCTGGCCTATTTTTCCTCCGGCAACAAAACTGAGCTAGGCACTTAATCCCCAGCTACTAACAGTCTGAAATGAGGCTGTAATGCACACTGTTTAAGTGATGGCATTATACAGAATGTATCAACTAGGTAATTAATTAATTAATTATAAAGGAAAGTTACTCATGTAACACAAATCTGTTCAGGGAATCTAGTTTCAGATAGGAATCCTGCAGCAAACCAGCTGAAGAGACAGCTTTGTCCTCACTTTTGGCAAGAGTGATTTTGCTATCTGTTCTTAATATTTCCAGCTGTGCTTTTATTTGAATGAAGACAGAAGTACAAGTTTAATTTTAATTTAAAAACCTTTGAGCTTTTGGCAAAAGAAAACTTAGCTACAATATCTCATTGGTTTTAACCTCTTTGGACTATTCCTAATAAAGAAAGATGGCCTATGTTCTCAGCCAATCTTCCTTCACATTTCCTAATTTCAGTATTTGCATGTCAGCAGGAATGATTTAAGTCCAGGAAGCATTCTTTTACTGGCCAAGTAAAAGATTGCACATTATGATTGTCAGTGTGTAAAATAACAAAGATAAGCAGAGCAGTAAATCAGAGGAGCAAAGCAGAACTAAAAAATCAACCAGAATAGGAACAAATAAAATAAAAATCAATTTTAGCATGGCATGTTCCTGTCACATTATTGTGAATCAAATTATATTTATATAGGCTCCCGAAAGCGAATAGCAATATATAAATGAATCGAGGAAAAATGTTTCATAATTATTGTAAGAAATAATCCAATTTATACTTCGGCAGCTGCAGACTGATAAAATTATAATGGGAATAAAAAATTAATGGAATCAATTGATTAGTAAAGTACGTGCTTTTTGCTTTCTCCTTAAAAAGACATAATTAATCAACGCAACTTTTATTTTAATGAGATTTTGTTATAGAGTTTTGAATAAGTCACCTAATGCTTATGTATTCTGTGTTATTTATAACTCAGTCTTAAGAACTGTCGCTCAAGTTAAAGCATCTGTGACTGATCATATTCTGTTTGGAATAGAAGCATAGGATTGCTACCTTACTGGGAAGGGTGAGCTATTTCATACTTTCTTCATTGCTTTATTTATTTTATATCATATTTAGATATTTATATAATATATTTAGAGACCACCCATTTCCCTCATAGATCAACTCTGGGCTTTACATTAAGTACAGTAAATAGTGGCTAATAAGACAGCTGACTTTCAAAATATTATTTAAGAAGTACATTAAGAGTTTTTATACTGTAGATGGAAAGGGAACCTTTAATAAAGGCCATGATTCATAATGCAACTGGTTTAGTCAAATGAAACCTTGCATGATCATCTATGAAGCAATATTGGCATCGTCAGATGTAAGGGGTCTAGCCCCTTTCTTCCCCGATTCAAACATAAATATGGGCAAATACCAACACAGAAACACAGACCCTACAAAACCTGAATTTTATAAAAGCAGTACAGAACTGAAGATCATACTGTTACTTCAATTGGGCATTGGGTGAAGAGAAATCCAGACATAGGGGACTTTTTAATCATAATATGCAAGATGAGGATCATGTTCTCTTGTGACATTCTAAGTCATCTTCATCAGCTTAAATGTTGATCGGAAAGCTGGACTCTGCTTAGGACTCTGGACACTTTTAAGAAGATTACCGTAATTAATAGTAATGCAAACTTAATACAAAGTTGAAGAAAAAAAGAAAAAGAAAGAAATCAAAGAAAGAAATCTTTCCCAATTTAGGCACTCATCCTTAAATCATGAAGAACAATAATTTTTACTTGGAGACTTGCATGCATCATATTATAGGCTCCCTTTCTCCCCATTGTAAAAGTTTGTAAGTGACTGTTTGTGTAAAAACCTTTGCAGTGGTACACTTTTAATCACACATTGCTTAAAACTAGGGCTATGCAGTGATCCAGATCTAGAGGGTAAAATGGGATTCAGAGCACCTGGATGAGGATGTAACACCTGTTGGGGACACCTTAAAGCAGCTGTATCTTTTCCTCTGAATGCACATCCAAATGAGTTATTTAGAATTTCTATCACTTTTCAACAAGTGAGTTTCTTTTATTTTTATACTTTCAGTTGTACAGCATGGTTTTGGTAACAGTTCCTGCCCATTTTGAAATAATTGCATAATATTGAAGACTGGTAAATGGGAAGACCCTAGCTGTTATTCCTAATCTTTGGATGCATTAACATGATAGGATAGAGAAAGCTCAACTGATATCTTAGACTCCTATTCCTGTCCTTGCTGTTTTGTGAATTGGCCTTTATATACATTGATCTGGATATAAAGTTCTTAAACTATTAATAGCACCTGCTGAGAACATCTGAAACCAAATGCATATCATTTCATAGGATTGTACACCAATTATGATGGGAAGCCAAGAAAAGGAGGAGCTACTTTAAAATTATCTCATTGAGTGCTATGTGCACATCGCCATGTGCACTAAATATTTTGCCCTTCAAATTCAGACATCTGCAAATCCCAATCAAACAGTATGTTTTAATATGGTTTTAATAGTTGTTTTAAATTGTAGAGTTTTATAATGATGTTATTATGATAATTTATAATGCTAATGTTATATTGCTTTGGAACCAACTTGTGAAATTGCTGAAAAGTATAAATATTTATTATTATGTATTAATAAAATTTATATTCTGCCACACTCGTAGAAGACTCTTGGAAGCTGGCAATAGCGAGCATAATACAATAATCCAACAATTTATGGATTTAAATTAAAAAAACAAAACAAATATCTTGGATAAATAAAATTAATACCATTAATTTTGTTTTACACGCTTTTTAGTCCAAATTATCCACAACAGTATCTAACATACACATACAACCAGAGGTGGGTTCCTCCCGGTTCGGACCAGTTCACCCGAACTGGTAGCAACCCGCTGGTGACGGGTTTGGTCGGTGCCGGTCCGTGGACGCCGCCATCTTTTTTTTTTGGAAATTTTTTTGGGGGAAATTTTTTTTTGGATTTTTTTTGGATTTTTTTTCTTCTGTGCATGCGCAGAAGCCGAGTTGCCAACACTGCGCATGTGCCGCCATCTTGTTTTTGGCTTTTTTTTGGATTTTGTTTGGAATTTTCAGCACTGCGCATGTGCCCACGAGGCGTGGCCACGAGGCGGGGCCACGCGGCGCGGGAGGAAGCGAACCAGCAGCGAGGTAAGTTAGAACCTACCCCTGCATACAACACACAGTGAAAATCAGTGTTACATAGAGTGTATACCTGGGATTTTTAAACTGTATGAAATCAACTTGGAATAGAGCTATTCAAACCTCCTAAATCAAAGCAGCTCCTGAAACTCAGTTATCCACCATTTTTCACACATCTCAAATGTTCCAGTCTAGTTTTGTATTTAAAAAGTATCAAAATATAGAAAATCGTATCTAGAGGAAAAATAATTTAGAAATGCATATTTTTGAGGGGGGGGGGACTAAAAAGGACATACATTTTGACTGTAGTTTCATAACACTTAACGTGGGCGCAAATCTCACTGAATTATTTCCAAGTAGATAAGAATAAGAATCCACTCTTAAAATACACATGAAAACATGTGTTTAAATGCAAATCTTATGAAAGTTTTTAAAAGGGCAAGCTAAAATGAGACAATAAATAGAATGAACTCATAGGAGCAAATCTGATTATATTTTTCAAAAATATGTGGCCAAATCTAGTGACATCCTACAAACACAATGAGAGGCTCCAATCCGAGAGAGCACAAAGGACTGTTTCTCTTTTATTCGGACATGATTCATCACTTAGTTTTTTGTCAAAATGACCTTAACTCAGACATTAAAATCCAACAGAAGTTATTACCAATGAAGGTTGTGTACAATAGACAGTAAATATTTTGATGTTAGGAAAAGTTGTACAATACATTACAGTACAGCCTGATTCACATTGAATGTATGTTCTAAGTGTTGCAGAGTATAGGAAAAAGCTTTCCCACAGGGTTTTATCTAAGGTTACCCAATTTTTTTCTATTCATACATGAATAAAAGACAACCATCCATCTCCCAATGGAATCTGCCTATCTATTTTTATGGCAGCTTGATCATGTCTGTGGGAAGTAAATTTATGCAAGAAAATACAGTCCACAGATGGTGTGGAGGCAACCTGAAGTGCTAAGTGAACTGAATGAGCTGCTGGAAGCAAACAATCATTAGGTATAACCCAGAGAAATTTGCATGCTTACCTTACCCTCACAAGAATGGTAAAGAGCCAGACTCTGTTCTACTTAGAGCACACCTACTGAAATCAATAAGACTCAAATAAACAGTGATTTGATTTTGAATAAATATGTATAGGATGTGCTAATCACTTAAAAAACAGAATCACTTCTCCTGTTTTCATCTGTGCAATAGCATTTACTGCAATTTTGATATAATCAATTGTTATTTAATTGCATCCTCTCTTTTTTACCAAAGATAGGAGCCCAGGACCTTTGAAGCTATTCTAATAGTCTTGGTTTCCCTTTTTTCCTATAGCTACTAATATTGGAGTGTTAGTCTACCTTCTGCCACATATATTTTACTGCAACTATTGCAAGAATTTTCTGGATCCATCACATATTTTAGCAGTCATGATAAATATGCCAAGCTGCACTTTCCCCTGATAATGTTATCCTGATATTTCAGGCACTGTTTTTTTTTTTTTTTTTTGACAAGTTAAGTTTTTTAGACAAGTAAAGGATGACACATCTAAAATGATGCTTTGGTGACATAACAAAGAACATTAGAGGTCAGGGAAGATTAATTTGCTGTGGGATCAGCTGGAGAATATTAAACCTCTTAGCTGTAATCTTTTGATAACCAGTACTATCATGTAATCATCATGTACCTCCATATTAATTACTTTGGAATTATATGTTTGTTATTTAATCAAAATGAAAAATTCAGAAAACAAATGAACAACCTTTAAAATATTACACTTGGAAACAAACAAAGGCAAAAAGAGAGAAAAATCGAACTTGCGTGTGTTTATACAGTTTAAGAAAATTTAGTTTAAGTTTGGAATCGCATAAAGTGAGAAATGACAGAACCATATGTGAAGGGATAAAGGAAACTAATCTTGAAACTCATTCCAACCTAGTTTAACAGAATAAAGATCCACTAAAGTTTCAAGATGTAGTCTGGGCATCAATATGAAAATAAACATAGAACTAATAATAGTAATAAAAATAACATTGTTAAAATAATTCATAATGTTATTGCAAAAAGGATTTTAAAAAATCAATAGTTGGGTAGTGGCTAGGCATTGTAACTTGGATGAAATACTCTCTGAAGGCCCCACACTTAAAGCTCCCTGAAGCCCCTAACCACATCTCAGCTTTTGGATGAATAACTAATTCCTTAGCTCATACTTGCAACATTGCATACTAAGACGCCTGACATAGCTGCAGTAAGGATTACTGAGCTAATTGAACAAATGAATTCCATAGCTATGTTTCTGTAATCTACACAGTGAATCTTCCATAGGATATCAGCTAAGAATTCTCAGCTTCTTGCCATAACTGTTCTTCTCCATACTTTTTGGGCAGCATTTCGAGAACAGAAGTATTTTGACTCTAATTTCCTCTAGCTGGACAGCAAGGAGTACATCAGGGCAACTAAGTCCAACTCCACATAGGTACCAGGGGTGGGTTCTAACTTACCTCGCTGCCGGTTCGCTTCCTCCCATGCCGCGTGGCGGCGCATGCGCGCATGCAGAGTACCAAAAAATCCAAAAAAATTTCCCCCCCCAAAAAAAATCCAAAAACAAGATGGCGACGCATGCGCAGTGCCAGAAACTTGGCTTCTGCACATGCGCAGAAGAAAAAAAACCCGGAAAAAAATTCCCCCCCAAAAAATATTTCCCAAAAAAATATTCCAAAAAAAAAGATGGCAGCGCCCACGGACCGGCACTGACAGAACCGGTTCTGTGACATCACCGGGATGTCACCAGCGGGTTGCTACCAGTTCAGTTGAACTGGTGTGAAGGAACCCACCTCTGATAGGTAGTCTTATATCTCTTGTCCTGTTATGGCCAGATTAATCTAATAAGTCCGCAAGTATCAAGGCAGAAAGTAATACACAGACTATCTCTAAACACTTCTCAACTTTCTGTAACAAATGATTTGCAAAACCTTTTATCATGATGTGTGTGTGTGTGTGTGTGTGAGAGAGAGAGAGAGAGAGAGAGAGGGAGGGAGGGAGGGAGGGAAGGAGGGAGAGAGAGAGAGGGGGGGCAGCACAAAAGTTAGTGAGTAGACATATTAGGAAAACCATCTGTGTGCTCTCTTGCTCAACTTGATACCACTCTTTCTGAGCACACCCAGTTCCTACTTCCCCCCAATAATAGGATAAAAACCTCTTAACTTTAGAGAAAAGACATTCTAGATTCAGCTAAAACCTAGGAAATTATGAGACTTAGGAATGGTTTAAGGATTCAGAACAATAGTAATCAAAGGGGGACAAAGACATTTATCAGGGAGTAACAAGGATGCTAAGAATGGGTCATGAAAGACTCTAGTACAAAATGTTCCTTGGTAACTTGCAACATTGTGGGAATGTAATTCTAGGTGAGGTCATTCAGAGTATCAATGTTATGCTCTAGAATATTTCTCAGGATCGTCTGTCATGTACAGAAATTCAAATCAGAGCTGTTCCAAGGAAAAAGTTCTCTAAAATTAAAAAAAAAAAAACCAATGTTCTCAAGAATGCCACCTTAATGGAATTAAGTAAACTGACACTTGGAATTAATATCCAAGTGACCTTGGTACTTAAAAGATAAAAAGTGGTTGAAGACATTAACCAGGTGGTATTTTCTGGTATGCAGAAAAAACTTTTAATAAAGGGTTGGGGGTGGGGTTGGACTTAGCAGTGGCTGCAGAAATAGCATAGCACTATCAAGACTCGTCACATCATTTCCCATCCTGTAGTGTTTATATTCATATCACTTATCCATCACTCACCATGTCCATATCAATATTTGTGTTTTATCATGCATGCTGGAAAATCAGCACCAGGGTTAAAAGAAATAGCTTCCATCTGGGGCAAACGTTTATTTGAAGGAAAGTATTGTTAGGAATTGGAAAGGTGAGATAATTAAGTTTACACATGCATGCGATTAGACTTTGAACAACAATACTGCACCTTTTGTTACGGGAAATGCCAGCATTAAATTATATACTGGCATTGTTTGGAATTTACTAATCTCTGGTTCAGCTATAGGAGGAAACAGACTACCTGTGTCAAATTAGGTCATCGCTTCTGAAACATTTCCTTACCTAAACAGAAAAACAGAATAACCAAGAGTGGGCAGGAGGAGTAGGAGCAACTTCTGACCTTCTGCCAGGTTTCCTATTCAATTTCCTTGTGGGAATATGGCAAAGAGCATAGGAAATCAATCTTCCTTCCTTCCTTCCTTCCTTCCTTCCTTCCTTCCTTCCTTCCTTCCTTCCTTCATTAGTATTGAAGTAGCCAAATTTCCCCACATTTAATTCCCTCAGGAGTCACGGGCTCTGGATTTGGATGCACTCTGTAGGTTAGCCATTTGAAGTTATCTTGATTCAAAAATTGTTATCCTATGATGCACTGTTTTGCCATGACATGAAGAGTTTTAGTACTATATAGATGAGAATTTTGAGGCCAAGGCTGATCAAACCACAAATAAAAACAGAAGAAATTTGGGCAACATACGGAATGACAACGTTGCTTCGTTTATTGTTCTCGTCATTGTCTGTTACAGAGGAGCTCCTGTAGGGTCATTCTGTACATTGCAGGCATATCGGAAAAGCTCAGGAGGATCTTCAGCCAACATATGTGCACACTTCAAACCCAAGAATACACTAAGGCAGAAGCTTGTCCACCCCAAGGATAAAACACCGAGACAGAAACTGAGCAATGTGGTATATGCAGTACAATGCAGTGAGCCATGTGCAGATCTGTACACTGGGGAAACAAAACAACCACTTCATAAACGCATGGCACAACATAGGAGAACAAACACTGGAGGTTTACCTGTGCCCTCAGGCTCACCTGAACAACACAGTCCTTTCAACAGTTCCAAGAAGGCTCCACACCAATTTGCACCACTCAGGTGACCCTGATGACACACATAAACCTCCAGGTGACCTTAACGACCCACTAAAAGAATGCAAATGACCAGCTGTCTGCAAGGAGTATAAATCCTTCCATTCCCCACCATCCAGTCAGAGCTGAAGAAGCTTCTTGGATGAGAAGCGAAATGTCTTCAAAGAAAAACCAGAAAGTCCAGTTGTCTCTTGAAAAATAGCACCTTTGGGACAACTAGCATATACTTTTCACAATGCTACAATATAAAAGTTTGAAAATTATATACCTGTAACTGTTTTAAGACATAATTGTGACTAAAAGCCAGATAGATGAAGCAATATACAGTATTTTGTTATTAATGAAGCATATTTATTTTATTTCAAGTCTCTCTTGCTGTATTTTGTGCTACCATGCCTGATCATTCTTAGCTGCCATTTATTTCATCCTTACTTTCTCTTATTTCTATGTACATTAATGCATTCACATACAATACTTTGAATGCCAGCAGTTTCTCTTGTGCTTAATCACTTAATGCTTGCAACAAGAACTGATATTTAGGTATATAAAGCTGCAAAGAGAAGTTTTGTTACTATCTCAAGTGCATTGTTTTCAAGAGAATCAGATGCCACAATTCACTGTAAACCTTCCCAACTTTTGGAAAAATTGATGGAAAAGTGAAAAGACATTTTTCCATGTTGAATCAGCTCCTAAAATATAATGAACTTTGTCTGTCTGTCTATCATCTCTCTCTCTCTGTGTGTGTGTCTCTGTCTCTGTCTCTGTCTCTGTCTCTCTCTCTCTCTCTCTCTCTCTCCTATCTAAGCACAAATACATGGACATCTGACATACCACAATTGATTGATTGAAACTAGCTTTCAGAAGGCACATCTTCGCAGCACATTTATTACATAATATGCATAGACCTATTACCTCACATGGCAATTATCAGATTTATTGAAGATGCAGATACAACCCAACCAAAATTCTGTGTATTGTGAAAAAAGAGAGCACATGATAGGATGGAATCTATCAATTCTTTGCAGAAAGTGATATTCTAACTATCTTCCATTCAGAAGAAAGTTTCCCAGGAAAGCTCTGCTTTTTTTGAAGCAAACATCTATCATGCATGGCCTTTAAGGAACATAATCAAAAGGCTTTTAATTTCAATTGATTATAGTAATGTTGAAATTTAGTATAACTCACCGATTTATCATACAGAAATGTTTAAATTATTAACAACAATGATTTTTAATGTTTTGTCCATGGAACTTCTGTATTTCTCAATTTCTCCCCTTTCCAGAGAGAAAGAGAGAGAAAAAGAAAAGAAATAAGTCAGCATATTTAAATGAGAGCAAGAACAGAAGTAAAGATCATATGAGATTTTTCTGATAATTCATAGAACAGACACATCCCAAATCAAGCATTGTTATAAACCCTGACCAAGCAGTCGAAACAAGTCCATGGCCATTGCTATGTTGCATCAATTGTAGAACTAAGCTGAAAGGTGACTTTAGGAGTTCTTGTTTTTGTTTCTTGCTGTGTAACCCAATAGAGCTGTTAAATATTTAATTCCTTCTGGTTTGTTTTAAATGCTTAATGATGACATGATGTTCAAATGACTGCTAGGAGTCTCAGCGAGTGTGGCAGGGGTGCAGACTGACAATGATGTAAATAAATTAGGGTTAGGCAAAATCTGTGCTAGGTTTGCCATTATACTATATCATCTCTGGCTTTAATTATAACACTGTAATAGTCTTGCTCTCTCCCTCTGTGTGTGTGTGTGTGTGTGTGTGTGTGTGTGTGCGTGTGTGTGTGTGCGTGTGTGTGAGAGAGAGAGAGAGAGTGAGTGTGTGGTGTTCAGTTATGTAACAGTAGCTCTCTCAAGAGGCACAGAGTTTTCAATAATCTGATAAGAGTGAGGGAGTTACATATTTTAAAATGAAGAGGTGGCATGTGGGAGCAGAATGAGATCATTCGAAACAAATCACTTGTTTAATTAAACTTTAAAATATTCAGTAGAAGCTGTCACAGGTAAGCTAATGGGGTAAAACTCATAGTTTTGTGGAGGATGATTGAAAGCTTTAGCACACAGTGCTCCAGGGCCAGAATGGGGCTCCCCGTTTTCCCAAGTCAAACAGCGGGGTGAGTTTCAGCATGCAGGTCAGTGAGGACATAATCCTGTGGCTTATTTTTAGTGCAAGAACTCTGCTCAGAAGTGTTCCCAAACATAATGTAAACGGTTTAGTGCTTTTCACTGGCTGCTGTTCCTATGCTAGAGACGTACTCATTTATTCATTGATTTACTTCCAAATGTATTTATACAGCCTTCCTCCAATCAGATTTTCTGAATCAGCTTGGAGAAGCACTAGAGCAGAAAGAAATGTCAAAAAGAGGCCAGAAGAAGGGTAGGAGCCCTGGGCTGGTAACTGGTTCGGAACCTATCACAGATGCTTGAAGCACTGTCAATAGTGGAGTTGCTTGCATGTGGGTAGTAGCATAACTCTTTCAAGATTTTTCAGTCCTTAAAATGCTTTTTGAATTTGAGAGTGCACATTTACTGAAATTGAGCTGTACGCTGCTCAGTGGGGCTTTTGAGATATTTGGTGGCTCTAGAGAGTCATCATACAAATGGCTCATTCTAAGCAAGAAGAGACTAAATACTTTAATGCAGACTTAAGTGTCCACGAAGAATCACATCAGATACCTGTACAATTAGCACAGGGGCCCCCCAAGGCTGTGTGCTCTCTCCACTTCTCTTCTCTCTATATACCAATGCCTGCATCTCTAACGATCCATCTGTTAAACTACTGAAGTTTGCAGATGACACAACAGTGATCGGTCTCATTCGAGACAATGATGAATCTGCATACAGACGGGAGGTTGAACAACTAACCTCGTGGTGCGACCGGAACAATCTGGAACTGAACACACTGAAAACCGTAGAAATGGTGGTAGACTTTAGGAGAAACCCTCCCATACTTCCACCTCTTACAATACTAAACAACACAGGATCAACAGTAGAGACCTTCAAATCTCTAGCTTCTACCATAACGCAA
>QLTV01002260.1:3489598-3510492 GCA_003457575.1 Thermophis baileyi
CTATTCTATTCTATTCTATTCTATTCTATTCTATTCTATTCTATTCTATTCTATTCTATTCTATTCTATTCTATTCTATTCTATATAGTTGGATTATAATTTTACTTCATGTTACCTATATTATTTTCAATCATAGCAATAGCACTTAGACTTATATACCGCTTTACAGTGCTTTACAGCCCTCTCTAAGCAGTTTACAGAATCAGCATATTGCCCCCAACAATCTGGGTCCTCATTTTACCCACCTCGGAAGGATGGAAGGCTGAGTCAACCTTGAGCCGGTGAGATTTGAACTGCCAAACTGCAGCTAGCAGTCAGCTGAAGTAGCCTGCAGTGCTGCACTCTAACCACTGCGCCACCTCGGCTCTTCATAATTGATAATCATCATAATTGATCCTAAAAATCCTTGCTTTCACAAATGAATAGCTAATTGACACTACTAGGCTGGTTATTTAGATTTTAAAAATAAAAATAAAAACACCTACAGTATTGCTATTTTATCAATTGAACTGGCAAGTCACAAACCTACTCTGTAATGTTCTTAGATTATAAAACTGAATGTTCAGTGATGTTCATTAAATTAGAATTTATGCAACAACTGTTCCTTTCAAGAGGAAACAGCAAATATTTGAGCTGTTTTGTGTCATAAGAAAAAGCTTTTCAGCAAAGTGAAAAATTAGAAATGAAAAAACTGTCAAAGATGCATTAGGAACATGGGGATTAGGTAAGAATGACCAAAGCAGGAAAAAAAAAGAGATAGATCTGAGCTGGAGAATAAAATCTTGGACAATGATAAAGGTGAAATACTGTTCCCACTCTTTAGCTTCAAATTATTCCACAAACAAAAGTGACAGCATGCGAAACCTTCTATATGTTTTGTTCACCTTCTTGTAATTTGAAAGGAATGACATATTTCAGAGAAAGCTTTTCATTTTCTGGGGGGGGGGGATGAAATGACACTTCAATGAAAATATTTTGCCTTTTTATCTTTTAAGACTGAGCATGAAACCTCACATGTAATGCATAGGGCTATCATTAAACTAATGATGGAATCAGTTTTTTAATTTAATTTTTTTTTAAAAAAAAATACAAGTTACACCCTAAGACAAAAGGAGAGAGAGAGAAATCAAAGGAAACCAATGGAGCTCATAGGTGCAATTGACCTTGCACCATGGGGTTTCCCAGTGTTATTTCTCAAGAATCGTTCCAATTTGAAGAACTTTATTAATCTGCTTCCTTGTTTATTTAGAGAGATTAAGTTCCATTAGGCATTATCAGATTCTTTAGAGCTGAGACATGATGCCTGAAAATGTAAATGAGCAAACTGTCAATAAATCCAGAATGAGACGGATAAGGTAATGTTATAAAAAAAATTGAGACAGAATTTTCTGTGTCCCAAAGTTAGAGTGAAATATTATTATTCCCACAGACTCGAGAGCTACCACTGAGCCATTGCTGTGCACGTTAGGGTAAAAATGGTTGGAAACCAGAACACACACACACACACACACGAATTTTATACTGTGACTATTTGTCTCATAAAAAAGACTGAAGGCAGCTTCAACACAGCAAAATATAAATGCTTTACAGCAGGAGTTCTTAACTTTTCTGTCTTCAAGATCTACTATACTAAAGAGGGCTGAGAATAATTTGAAACTAGCCATTCACAAATTGGTGGCAGGTATGAATAGAACCAAGGCACCCAATTACTGTCACTGAAAGAAAGATAATCTGATTTTAACAAGGAAAATATTCTATTGCTTATTGTTATCAATAAAATGCCAATCTTCTTTTTTGGGGGGGGGGATGTTATCACATTATTTGCCTTGCAGCTTGAATGGACAGAAGTCAGAAAAGGCTACTTTTCATGCACAGGTGGAAGAGAGCTGGTAACTGACAGAGGGAGGAACTCATGCATTCCAGCCATTGGTAAATGATTAACAGCCTGCACTTGTGCCAGGCAACCTGGTTGTACAGATGGATGCTTAGAATCTGTTGTCTCTCTAAAAAAACGCAACTGGTAATAACAGATACACTATATAATAGAGGAATTCATATTCATTCTAATCATTCAAATACATAATGTACCTTATTTTCACAAAGTTCCCTAGCCTGTGTACAAAATTAAAAACAACCACACAAACTGGAATATCTTAAATAAGTCAGTTTAAAACTGGAATCATTACATTTGTAACAACTACTATTGCTTTAACAACCACTTGCAACTGGAAGTGAGCACCATAATCCATGTTGGACTATCAAAATTATCTTTATACTGTATCCTAGAGCAAACAATATTTTGGTCTCAGGCCAGATAGGGTTACCAAAATTATAACAGGCAATGAGCCACGAAACAAGCAGTGATAGTTAACAAAACAAGAATGGAGTAATAGGTGAAGGATAGGAAGAAGGAGAATTAGGACAATGTTAGGGACAACCTTATGTAGATTATATTATCAAAGGTGAAGGCAGCAATTAAGAGAACAAATGAACTGTAAAGATAAAAGCTATTTCAGAACAGGTCATATTGTTCTTCCTCATCCCTATCATGGGGAAAATAGATATTTGGGACATGAGAAGAGAATCACTGGTAGCTCTAGGATGCAAAGATTGAATCCTATGGTTTCTGTTCGTTCGGGGAGCTGACAAAAATAAATAAATAAATGACTTGTGAGGTATATTACTGTAACAAGCCATCCATTTCCAAATATCAAAGATAACAGTAAGTATAGGCACAGGCCCAATTTTACAAGGCCAGTGAGTGACAATTCCTGTATTATTTTTCAAAATCATCTGTGTTTAGAGATGACTTCTCCATCTCCCTTCCATGGTAGAACAAACAGTGGAAGTCAGGGCTGCCGTGCAGCCAAATTTCTCTGGCTCTCTCAGCAGGCCTAGAACTGACCTCTTTCCTCATCCCAGACTTTCCTGCCACATGATCTTGGACAGGAAATCTCGCCTGGAAAGCAGATTGGAAGATTTGGCCTAATCCAAAAAGTGGTGCTTTATAGGAATTGGCCTAATTGTTGAATAAGTTTGGAAATGTCAAGCAAGCAATCATTGGCAATTGGAGAACTTTTTATAAAACAGGACGCCTCAGAGCAAAACAGATACTCAGAATTAAGCAAGATGTCTCCAGTACAGAAAGAGGGTTTGCATCACTAAAACCAAAACAAAAGAATATCCCAATAGGAGAACATCTTGCTACTGACCAAGAAACTGCTGAAAAGTAATAGATTGAGAGCCCTATCTAAAGTGGGTATTAAAAGTTGTCAGAAGCTTTTCATTTGAGAAACATACAGACAGATTTGCTTTTCAAAATTCTTGTCACAACAACAGAAGTATTGAGCTTCAGACTAAGACAAACCAACATCTTCAATTACTTTACTTCTATACAGATTTTGTGTGTGTGTGTATGTGTGTGTAGATAGATAAGAAGAGAAGAGAAGAGAAGAGAAGAGAAGAGAAGAGAAGAGAAGAGAAGAGAAGAGAAGAGAAGAGAAGAGAAGAACAGAAATAATAGAAATAGAAAGAAGAGAAGAGAAGAGAAGAGAAGCTGGAAGGAACCTTGGAGGTCTTCTAGTCCAGCCCCCTGCTCATGCAGGAGAACCTATACCATTTCAGATAAGTGACTGTCTAGTTTCTTCTTAAGGTAGATACACAGATATATATTCTATATAGACCATTCTTTTATTAGTGTTATTCTTGTTAGGATTATTCTTTTCTAATATTTTGCTTCCCCAAGCAAATTGTTCAACAGTCCCCATTTTCTGGAAAATGGGTTGAAAATCTTAAATTCTGTTCAGGGAATAATTTTCTTTAAATCCCCAGTGTCTTAAAGTCAAAGTTAAATAGAACAAATTTATCCAATTTGATGATCTAAATTTGATGGAGTAAGACAACTGTTGATAAGCAGAAAAATGACTTTTAAAATAGTAAATAAGATCAAAATGGGCAGTCATGTTATACCATGACTGATTTGGATTTAAAGCTATAATGGTTAAGGTATTGAACTATGACACAGCAGACCCAGGTTAAAGTTGCTCACGGCCATGAAAAGTCACTGCAGAGCTCTGAATAGGTCATTCATTATTACTCATCCTAAACTACCTCACAGAAATGTTACTGTAAAGAAAAGTTGGAGAACAGATTATTACATACGTATGGTGCTTTGAGCTCCTGGAGGAAAGACAGGGTATGAATCTAAAGCAGTAAATTAATAAATCAAAAACTATGAAGAGGAGGTATTCACAAGTATGTATAGTAGTATGAAAGTTAGCATGCCTACTCTTTATTTTTTGTTACAGCTTTTTTTTGGCTATATTTTATTACAGCTTTGATGTAGCCAAAAAAAGCTTTAACAAAAAATAGCCAAAAGATAAAAACTTGTTTTGTTCTGATTTTTTTTTTTAAAATCTGCTACATAGAAGTGTCCAGACTACTACTTTGAATCAATTCAGTTTCTGAGTCAATTGTAAACTGGTGGATTTATATGAGATCTTCATTTTAAAAAAAATGCATATTCACTTACACAATATATTAATGCCCAAGTTCTTCTCTCTACTTATTAATGAGGTTTAAAATGCAGCATAATCTTTCAAAGGCTACAGAAGAGATGTAATTGGATAGTTTAAAAGCATATAGCATAGTAGCTGTCTAATATATGAAAAAAGCAATACATTTATACATTCTTCACTCTGGACTTATACATGTTAATTAATTTTACTTGCTGATTGACTTGCTTGAGTTACCTCTTCATTACTTGCCTTGAACCCCTTCGAGACTATAGTGGATGAATTACAGACATTTTTATGATAGGAACCTAGATGAACAGATTGGTTACCAAGTCCAGAAACTGCAATGATTCATGCTGGTGCTTTACCACAATAAACAAACAAAGCAATGTGGAGTTCACTGCAGTACGGACAACCTCATATCACAGCAGAAGAAAAAAAATGCCTCTCTTATTAGCATACCGCTTAGCTGCTAATTTTATGTAGGCTTCTATTCTGAAAGTAAATACATTTTGTTCTCTTCTCTCTCTCTCTCTCTTTTTTTTTTTGTAAAAGTACTTAAATATCACTACCAGCCCACAATTTTTATGAAAGCTGAAGCAATAAAACAAAATTGAGTAACAAAACTGAAAACCAAGGCCTTAAAAATCAAAGAAAGTAAACGGAAGTTTATGATGTACTTTAAAAACCATTATAAATCAATAAATAAAGATAATAAAGATATTTTTTTCCTTGCCCATATAAGTATCATCAAGAATTGGGTTAGATTTATGAGGAAGCTGCCTTGGACTTCCACCAACTACCTTTATTTTGGTTGTTGAATATGCAACCAGGCCTCCAAAGGGGATCTCAGCCTGCAGATGAGAACATACTGTATATGCAAAAATATATTAGCCCTCTTGTGTAGAGTGTATTAGTGGCACCAGTTCATCAGATTAGCTCAGGGGGTGGGGGGGAATCAAGTCAATGCATTTTGTGGGTATTTTTAAGGAACAAAAATACTTTAATATTTAATTTTTCTTTAAGGAAGAAGAAGCTTCTTCCTTTCTAAAAAGGAAAGTCTATGAAGACAAATTTACTTCTCTCATGGGGTTCTTTGAAATTTAAATTGATAACAAGTCAAATACCTCTGAACCTCCATCAAACCAAACATATGTTTGGTTGATGACTTTAGAAGCATAGATAAAATACCAATCCATAATCTACCCTTATATCACCATCTTAAACTATCACTGTAAGATATATCACCATCTTAAACATCACTTAAACTATCACTCACTCATCACTGAGTTTCCCTCAGATGACCTTCCAGATGTTGTCTGAAGAGGGATGAAGAGAAACATTTGCTCCAAGAGAAGTGACCCAGATAATAGACTTTATTGGAATACAGTATTTTCTGTGTGGCTCAAAATTCCCAAGGTATTTTTTTTTTTACCTGAGGAGGAACCCCCAAATTATCTTAAGGGAAATATTATGTATAATTCCCAAAGGCTCAGAAATTGGAGTATAACTCAACTGATGAATACCTTTCTTGAATATTCTGGGCTGTACAAATGTAGGGATCCCTACCTTGACTCTGCTGGTGTGTCACCCCGCCCTTCTTCTCCTGGACAAAAGAGAAACAATTCACAAGAAAGAGTAATGAATTAAATTATTGAAATTTATTATATAATAAATAAATACTTACATCATTGTAAATATTTTTCAAGATGCCTATCTGAGGCAGCTCTGGATCGTATGAGGCCTGAAAACTTTGGAAAATGCTCTTGTGTGGCCTTGCAGCTTTCAAAAAGAGCAGAAAAGCACACCCGGTTTTTGCGTGACTTCCAAAGGTCTGGAGGCCTGGCATGTCACCCAAAAATGGTGTGACGTGTCATTTGTGATGTGTGTCATAGGTTCACCATCACCGATCTATATTTATTGGACATGAAAATATCAATTTCCTGATATTAAATCAGTATCTTTTCAAATGCAGGCTGTGTTTGCACCACACTTCTGATTTGCTAAATCAGTGTTTCTCTACCTCAGGAACTTTAAGATGCCCAGAATTCTGGGAGTTGAAGTCCACACATCTCAAAGTTGCTAAAATTGAGAACCGCTGGGCTACATGATGACTTATTATGTTAGATAAATCCAGTCAGCAAAGTTAGCTTATGATTCCTCTTATGTGTCCCTGGAAAATGGAGGTTATTAAACACCCAGAATTTACAACATCACTATTTACTAATATATTAGATTCATGGCCCATCTTTCATTCAGAAGCTAAAGTTAGCATACACAGCACTCCTCTGGCTGTTTTGCCCCACAACAACAATCCTAGGAGGTAGGTCAGACAAGGTCTTACCCAAAGACTCAAAGAAAGCTGCTGTGGCTGAGAATGATTTAGAGCTTGTGGTTCTTCCTGCTCCTAATCACCATGTACTAACTAACATAGATAACATAACCTTAGCCATGATGTCATCCTGACTCTCTTTGGGTTATGTGCAAACGAAGCCATATGTATCTATAATACTTAAAAAAAAAAGACAAGATACAAAGTTTGCTAAATTCTATTCATTGCACAGAACAGATTTGCTTTAATTTAATTGTACAGATAAAGATTTGCTTTAATTTTCATAGACACAATCTGCAGGCAGGCTTTATTTAACATATCAGGCCGTGAGAGTGACTCTGTGCCAGCTTGCAATAGTATCTCTCTATCTTATTTCCTGAGAAGACTGATTTGGGTTCAGTTATGTTCCAGTCTCAATTACTGGGGCAGTGCCTGCTAGGTTACAGCTTTCTCTGGATGGCTTTGCATAGCAAAAGACAAACCAAACCAAACCAAACCAAACAGTGCCATATGTGAAGTGGGATTGAGCGTGAGTCAAAAGGACACAGGATTAGAGGGAGCGTGTGATTCTTAGCGTGCTGCACATTCCTTGCACTGTAATGGGTTAAAAAAAAAAAAAGACAGATGGTGACATCAGAAATGGGTACTGACAGTGCTGAAATATGATTAGGACCCTATTTTTAGTTATTTGGACAAGCTTGCCTTCAAAAATAAAAGGAAGGAAGGAAAGCTCAGCTTCAGGTTTACAGCCTATCAACAATATAGCATTTTTCCTAACCTCCCCCACCCCACCTTTTTTTTTTAATAGCAATGATAATTCCATCAGGCGGTATCTGCTTTATCTCATCTTCTTTTCTTCGTAAGCTATGTCTCTCTGGTTTTTCCATTAGTCTGCATTTCTTCACCCCAGAAGCCTTTGGAAAATTTATGATTAGATTCTAAAGTAGTGCAACCTGGCATTAATGCATATAAAAGGTGAGCAAAGCTACGTAGATTCACGGAGAGAGAGAAATCTGAAATTCATAGCTAGATAATAGTTTTCTTAGGATTAGCCAACGTTTATCCTGTTATCATGGCCTGGCATACCACTTCAGTGTTGCAAAGATTGGAGTGATACATGATATTGTTTGGTACTGAAGCAACAAAGCCCAGTATAGGTAATCTTTGACTTGCAATCAGTCGCTCAGCAACTGTTCAAAGTTATAATGGACCCCGAAAAAGGAACTCCTACAATCACATACCTGGATTTTTGTGCTTGGCAAATGGCCCTTTGTAATGTCCTGCAGTCATATGACTGCAATATACAACATGTTTTCCATAAACTGGCTTTTACTTCCAGTTTCTGGGAATAAAGGTCCCATAGCAAACAATGGGTTCACTTAATGACCACAGTGTTCACTTCACAACCACAGCAATTCCTTTACAACTGCCACAGTCATTTAACAACCGCTGCAAAATAGGTCGTAAAATCAGGCACAGTCATGAAATGACCTGCTTTATGACTGTCATGACTTATGGCTGAAATTGTAGGCTCAATTATGGTCATAGGTCGAGGACTACCTGGAGCATGTTAGAGACTAGCTGGCACATTTATTCTAATATATGCAGTTTAGAAATTGGGGTTTTTTTTGTACTGTACTAGTACAAAACTTTTCAAACCTGAGAGTGAAAGTCAAGGCTTCCATTTTTGCAATGGAAATGTCTGCCTTGCAAAAGCCAGCTTAGGCTGATTCTCTCACTCAGGATCTGTCCTATGAGCAACATCACTGAGCAATGATGAGCAAACTGAGCACCACTTCCGAAAATGTTTTGTGCCTGCTAAGCCTAAAAGTCCACAACATTCTTTCCCACCATTTTGAGGGAACATATGAAAACTGAGCTTACACAGCTTAAAATGACAAAGAAAACACCACTCAGAACTCAAAACATCCTCAGGCAATCTTGGCTCAACCCACTCTATACTATTGGTCCACCACTGGGATGCTTGTCTCTCCTGAGAGGTCGAGGGTGGTCTCTGTCTAGAAAAGGTTTGCCCACTCGTGCCATAGAGAAAAAGGCAGGAAGGATATCTCCTCAAGATCAGCTCTGTGACAGGCCAATCATTGGCATACTTTTAGCATAAAATACTGTACCTCATCTGAGGATTGTATATCAAGTTCTTATAAAATTCCCAGGTATATTTCTGCAATTGTAAAAAGGACATTCAGTGTTCCACCCACAAAATACCCAGTGCAAACAAATGATGAACCGTCTATCGAGTCATTGTGTGGTGAGCTTGGTTTTGACGCAGCATGGTTTGTCATCCCAGCCATTGTGATTTGAAAACCAAATTCTTGGCTCAGCATGTCATGTAAACCACGCCATTTTGACTAGAACAAAACCCTTTAAAGGATGCATGAATGTCTTGTCTAGTCCAGCTGTGGTATAAGAAGTTTCATAGGCCACAGTAAAAGCCAAGAGTCCTTTGAGTTCTAATCGATTCCTGGAGACTTTATAGATTCATCCATGTAGTAGTTTTGATAGTGATATGGAAGCACCTTGTTGTTGCTTTCTTCTAGGATGCTTTTTGGCACTTTATCCTACAACCCTGGAATATCCTGGTATTAAGCAGGCTTAATGCTGATGCCATCTAACTGAGCATTAGAATATAGTTAGTATAAGAATTAGGGCAGGCCTAAAGTCCAAATTTTCATTCTCTTTCAAGTACAAGTAAGTTTTGGGTGGATTAGTTACAGTTGATTTTTTTAAAAATATTTTATATGCGTTTAATTGAATTCACTAGTCAGGAGTGCGACTGCACCAGATACTTTTGCTCCAGTATTAAAATTCACTCAAGTTCTACAGGTAAGGATGTGCTCCGGAATTTTATCATACTAAAATTAACTTAATTTTTGGTAGAAAATTTGAATAAGACTTCTTTTTCAGCTGAACTCAATTGTTTAAGGTCAATAAGGGGATACCTCTATCTGCCAGTCTGAGCTCTGTCGAGAAAAACTTATGTAATAGGTATATAAATAAATAACCTTCGTCACTGAAAACAAACCCCTTATCTCCCTAGAATACACACAAAATGTATGATGGATCTTCATAGGTTTCTACCAACTTCATTATTTTAAGCTCAAATCTGCAGCACAAGAAACAAAAATAAAACTAATCCAAGATTTGCCGCAATTTCTGCATGCATACGTTTCCCATTTTAAGGAAGAAGGAAAATATTTGAGGATACAAAGAATGAGAATTGAGAGAACTGATGAGATTATTACTTACTTCTTTGTTTTTAAAAAGATTTGTGGTGGGCGCTAGAGATCTATGGTGATGCCTGAGCTGCTTAATATTAAAAGTAGTATTTTACACACTTGTACTATAAAGGAAGCATTTGCAAGGAGCTTCCACCCTGGTCTTTCTTGCATACCACCAAAATGGGTAACTTGCACAGCATGAACTGTGCAGGGCTCTAAGAGCACAAAAGCTGTCTGAATAAACCCAAATAAATTGGCCATTTAAGGTTATAAAAAGGAAAACGTATCTTAAAATGGAATTTAGATAAGGTAAAATAGCAACAATTGAAAATGAGGCCTGTGGCGGCTCCCAATTACCAATGGCAATAATGAATCTCAGTATCAGATGGATGAATCCACTTCAAACTCAGAACCTTGGCTTTATACAACACGGGGGGGGGGGAACGGTTTTGGTTCTGATTTATAGGAAGGAGTGCCCCCTGCTGAATCCACAGCCAGCATCACAACTTTGCCTTTGAAGGATCACGCTCCAGTGGATGTGAACACAGCCTTGTTACACAAAACCCCACATCTGAAGGGTTGAACCAACAAAGCAGAGATTAAGTACATTTCAAAAGGCCATTCAAAATAAGATCCCTTCTGAACAGATCAGCTTTCATTCCTAGTACTGGTCTTTACTGGCTGCTTCTGACTTAACTGGAAATCCTCTCATTCTCCAAGGAAGCAAATAAGCAATCAGGAAAGATGCCAGCTGATACACGTTTAATCGTCAAACTTAGCTGTATGTTAACGTTCCCTCTTCCTCATAACACCAAAAAGAATTTGAAGTTCAAATTACTCAAGTTACTAGACCTTAGTGGATTGGAAACATAGAGCATTCACTACTCATTAATTGTGTAGCAGAACAAAAAATAAGATGTAAAAAGATAAGATGGGGCTTACAGGAATCATTATAGGAGTACACCCAAACTATATTTCTACTGCATGGAAACAAGCACTCCTAGCATTACGGGCAGAGAGAGGTGACTTGCATAGCTTGGATCAGAATGTTGCCTTGTGACTCTGTTTACTGCTAACTCCATTCTCAAAATTTGGAGCTCTAACTTAGCAGAATGGAGGTGTCTCCATTCTCTTAGTTTTGATTGGTTACCTGAACCATTCAAGGGTTCTTGTTGGTGTTCTCGGAGATTTATTTAGCATCCACGTTATCTTAGATGCTGTCGGAAACAGAAAACAAGTACATACACATGGCACAATCCCAGGACTAAAGGTTGGCATTGTGTGTTCAGTAAGCAAAACAGGAAGATGAGGCAAAAACAAAATAGCAGTGGTCCAACTGATAGACCGAGAAGGTAGGGGAGGTTGCAGTAGTAGTCAGAAACAGCAGAGTTCACCATTTTTAGAAACCAGGAGACTGTGAGTTCTAGTTCTGCCTTAGAAATGAAAAACTGGCTGGGTGACTTTGGGCCAGTCATTCCCTTTCAGCCAAACTTTCCTCATGGGAAGTTATTGTGGAGAAAATAGGAGGAGGGAGGAGTGTTAGATGTGTTTGCCACCTTGAGTTGCATATGAAAAAAGTACAAGAGTGTGGTTTTTTTAAAAAAAATTACTCTGAGAAGAGCCAACTGACTGATTTCCTCCACACTTTTACTTTCGTGGCCTGCCCTGCTTCTCAGTTTCCCAGTGGGCTCACCAGTGAGCATGGAACCAATTTTCAGAAAACAGCAATTTAAAATATATTCTCCTTGTATACACTTGCCATTCAAAACATGAGCAAAGTCCAGAGGTAAAAGATAAAAGCAGGAATTAATATATCCAAAGCAATATATCATTCACTGCCTCTTCTGTATTTTTATCTGGCGGCAAAGGAGAGCTACAGTAAATCTCTCTCTTGGGATAATATAACCATAATTTATCTTCTCTCCAGAAACCAGTGATGTCACTTCCTGATTTCTGTGATTACAAACTACAAAATCTGCTGGGGCTTCATTAAAAATCTTCATTAATACATCTTTCAATCCTCTTAATTAGGAAAAACCAGGGAAAGTTTTGTTTTTCATTGTTGTTCTTAATAAAAACTATTGATCAATGAAGTACCCTTTTAGATTATATGTAAGGCAGATTTTTTTCAATTAAAGTATAAATGGCAGTTAATTAGCCTATAAAAATATCAACATCAGCACATTCTGGAAAGCAGCGGAATAGTGCTTATAAAAGTTATCAAAGTGTGGTAGGCAATCTGTTTTTTCTAATGTTGCTTCCATCTGTCTGTCTCTCTGCTGAGGTTGAGAAACACCATTATAGATAATATCTTAGACATATGAAACCCTCCAGCAACACACAATATCTTATACATTACTTTACTGTGTTTCTTACAATATTTTTGTAAAATAGTTCAAAATTATTATCCCCCTTTTATAGATGGCAGAGAGACAGTTTGGTATAGTGATTAAAGGATGAGAAGCTATGAATTCTTAATCCTTCATTAGGTGTGGAAACCAACTGGGTTTCTATGAGCCAGTCACTTTCTCTTGGCCCTAAGTAGAAGACTGGAAGAGTGGATATGAATTAAATGTCATCTTTTAAACAATGCTGCTTGTGGCACTGAGTAATCATATGTTCTCTTATTCACTGCCTGCCCTATGGAGAAACCAACAATCCCAAAATCTGTAGGGGCCAACCATGCTGATCTTCAGAAGGTTGTTAAGACTTGGTATTCCCGCAGATGTTTGTTAGGATGTTAGATGAATTCAAATAAATGTGGTTGCATTTGTTATATGGTGCCTTGATAATTGTACTATGGCTATTTTGATTTTGTTTTTTGCTTAATTTATAATTGTGTTGCCATTATTATTATTATCGTTCATCGCACAGTCAGACATATGTTCAGATTGGATTTAGCAATTTTGTCTACCTATCGAGTCCTTTCCAAGGGCCTGAGATAGGCAGATGTGCATGTTTGATGGTGTTACAGATATCATCGCAGGATGTAAGATATTCCGAGTAAAGCTGCCTTTTGCAACTGACTGATGGTGAATTTGTCAATGCCGATGGTGCTCAAGTGGTTGTCCAGTTGTTTTGGAATTGCATCCAAGGCACCTATTACTATTGGTGCTATCTTTGCTTGCTTTTGCCACAGTTGTTCTATTTCTATTTGCAGGTCTTTGAATTTTGTTCTCTTCTCCAGTTCTTTCTCTTCTAGTCTGCTGTCTCCAGGTACTTCCAGGTCCACTAACCAGACTTTTTTGTCTTTCTTATCGACAATTGTTAAGTCTGGGGTGTTATGTGGCAGGTGCCTGTCCCAGAGCAACTTAGCTTCTTCATTTTCTATGACTGGGTCCCACCAGTTCTCGCTTGCAGGCAAATGATATTTCTTGCAAGAATTATCATGATCATTGCATGATTCACCTTGTACCTGCTTACAGACAAAGACTTAAAACCATGAAACCAACAATTAAATCAGTGACGACTTGGACTGAGGAGGCAAAGTTAAACCTATAGGCTTGCTTTGACTGCAGTGATTGGAACATTTTTGAAGATACCTCTGCAGACCTGGATGAAGTCACAGATACTGTAACATCATATGTTAGCTTCTGTGAAGACCTATGTGTACCGACCAGGAAATTGCGAATATACAGTAACAACAAACCTTGGTTCACAGCTAAACTTAAGCAGCTACGTCGTTCCAAAGAGGAAGCCTATAGAAAAGGTGATAAAATGCTGTACAATCAGGCCAGAAATGTATTAGCAAGGGAGATCAGAGCAGCAAAAAGAAGCTACTCTGAAAAGCTAAAGAATCAGTTCTCAACAAATGAACCAGCAAACATGTGGAGAACTCTTAAAAATATCACTGGTTACGGCAAACCACCTTCCCAGGCTGAAGGAAATCAACAACTGGCAGATGACCTGAACGTGTTTTACTGCAGGTTTGAAAGGAAACTACAGCCACCTATCTCCACAACCCCCATCAGACACACCAACAACAGCCAAGCCTCCTACAACTGACCCCATACCATTGGGTTCACAACCTTTAGTGATCACAGAAAAGGAAATGCAAGACCTATTTCACAGACAAAAGCAGGAAAAGCCCCAGGCCCAGACAAGATAACTCCTTCTTGCTTAAAAATCTGTGCTGACCAATTGGCCCCCATCTTCACCCGAATCTTCAATAAAACACTAGAGATGTGCTATGTTCCTTCTTGCTTCAAACGCTCTACTATCATCCCAGTGCTGAAGAAGCCCACCATCAAGGAACTGAATGACTCAGACTAGTTGCTCTAACATCTGTAGTTATGAAAACCTTTGAAAGGCTAGAGCTGTCCCACTTGAAAACCATCACGGATCTGCTGTTAGACCCCCTGCAATTTGCATACCGAGCAAACAGATCAACAGATGATGCTGTTAATATGGCTCTGCACTACATCCTACAACATCTTGAATCTCCAAAGACCTACGCAAGGGTCCTCTTTGTAGACTTTAGTTCAACATTCAATACCATCATTCCAGACACTCTTCTAAATAAGCTAAACCAGCTAGCGGTACCTGAACACACTTGTAAGTGGATCATAAGCTTCCTAACAAACAGGAAGCAGCAGGTGAAGCTAAGCAGAATCACATCAGATACTGTACCTGTACAATTAGCACAGGGGGCCCCCAAGGTCAGTGGTGGGATTAATTTTTTTACTACCGGTTCTGTGGGCGTGGTTTGGTTGGCGTGGTGTGGTGTGGTGTGGTGTGGTGTGGCTTGGTGGGTGTGGCTTGGTGGGCGTAGCAGGGGAAGGATACTGTAAAATCTCTATTCCCTTCCCACTCCAGGGGAAGGTTACTGCAAAATCCCCATTTCCTCCCGATCAGCTGGGACTCAGGAGGCAGAGAATAGATGGGGGTGGGGCCAGTCAGAGGTGGTATTTACCGGTTCTCCGAACTACTCAAAATTTCTGCTATCTGTTCTCCAGAACTGGTCAGAACCTGCTGAATCCCACCTCTGCCCAAGGCTAACAAGAGTTCCTCAAAGTCTAGTCACAACACAACCACAGCTACCCACTGTAGTCATTCTGTGCAGAAAGCAGCAATCCTAAACTTGTTTTGCCTTGAAATTTGAAGAAAGTGTCTTTGATGACACACCAAGATAGGGGGGGGGAAATATCTCCTAGTGGTGATTTTTCCCCTTTCTCTTTCATGTATTGAGGCAGTATGATGTAGTGATTAGATAAGGCCAGACTTCGATTAATGAGATCTTGGCTCATAGTCCTACTGAGACATACAATGGTTGCCTGGTACTCAATTGTTTTGAAACTCATCAAATTTGGTACTCAACGCATTTTGACGTGAACGTTTTGACCTTGTACTCGTTGTTTGTTTCGTACTCAACACACGAGGTAGAACTTGTCAGGGTCAGCTGTTTTGTGACTAACTACATTATTCCTTATGGAAAAAAATCTGTTTGGTACTCATAGTTTTTGGAACCAATTAATGATGAGTACTGAAGTACCATTATAATTGTCAACCTAAACTATCTTATAGGGTGTTGCAAAGGGAAAAATGGGATAGAGGAAGGAGTATGCTGACTAATCTTGAAAAAAGGGTGGGATACTTAGACAGGTTAAATTACAATTATCTTTGTTGGGCAGAATTTCCATAATCAAGATGAATGTTTTACCAAAGATGTGGTTTCTATTTCAGACATTATCAATACCGATGATTGATGGACTGTATAACTTAAAACAATGGCAAAAGGATATTTCTAAGTTGACATGGCAAGAGAGAGAGAAAACTGAGAATAAGCATAAATTGTTGCAAGACGCTAAAGAAAAAGGAGGCTTGGGTTTACCAGATTTAAAATTGTAGTTTGAGGCATGTTGCTTGGTCTGGATGAAAGAATGGGTGACCCTCCAAAACAAGAGATTTTTAGATTGAAGCAGAATTATATTCTATTATTCTATTCTATTCTATTCTATTCTATTCTATTCTATTCTATTCTATTCTATTCTATTCTATTCTATTCTTCATCTGTTATTGTTATTGTTCATTGTACAGTCAGCCAGATACTTAGATTGGATTTGGTATTTTTATCCACCTATCGAATCCTTCCCAAGAACATGGGAGAGGTAGTTGTTGTTGTTTGATTGTGTTAGAGGGATCATTGCAGGATGTAAACTGTTCCAGGTAAAACTGCTGTTTACAATTGACTGATGGTGATTTTGCTGGTAGTGTTCAAAAGGTGCTTCAGTTGTTTTGGGATTGCACCCAAAGCACCTACTGCTATTGGTACTACCTTCACTTTGTTTTGTCATTATTCTATTTCTTTTTGCAGGTCTTTGTATTTGGTGATTTTCTGCACCTCTTTCATTTCTATGCCCTTGTCAACTACTACTGCCACATCCATCGTCCACATTACTATTACTTCTACTACTACTATTTTAATCTTGTTTGCTGCATAGAGTTCATATAATCAAGATGGGCAGGCTCATTAATTTTTTTTAAAGTAAATAAAATGAACCTGAGATAATTACTTGCAATAACGATTGGGAAAAAAGATCTCCCTTTCATCTCTAAGCTTTTTGAGAAGAAGAATGTTCAGTGCAGTCTTATCCATAATTTTCAGTTTTAATCTTTTTTGCAACAGGTGATACCAGTAGGCTGAGGCATTAAAACATGGTCTAGTTTTGCTTTTCATGCCAGAAACGGAAATGTAATACATTCTCTCCCAGCCTTCTTTCCATCATCTTCTAGATTCAAGAACTGGCAAGAACAATTTATGCTTTAAAAGAAAATCTTCCCATTCCTAAGCTCAGCATGGATGTGGAAATCTTGGGTTTAATCTAAGCTTAGTTTTTCCATCTACTTGAATTAGAATAGTCAAACCTCCTTTTATTTTTTATTTTACTAAAACAGTCACACTACTCCACCTCACTGGAGACTCACGGGAGAAGAGCCTAATGCTGGGAACAATTGAGGGCAAAAGAAGAAGGGGAAGACAGAGAATGAGGTGGCTGGATGGAGTCACTGAAGCAGTCGGCGTGAACTTAAATGGATCCGGGGGATGGTAGAGGACAGGAAGGCCTGGAGGAACATTGTCCATGGGGTTGCGATGGGTCGGACATGACTTCAAGACTAACAACAACAACAACAAACCAAACCTCTTGTTGGCTTCTAAAGAAAGAAAAATCTTTGGATAATCTTCTGATGTTCCCATCATCTGAGATAAGGCAGATGAAAACCAGAGATAACCCTGTTTAGGACTGATATTCAGCTTGTGAAAATCTGTCCTAGAAAAGCTGCCCTACTGCCAACACGGCTATCTTTGGAATGCCAGACGAAAATATAGTCATTCAACCAGCTGTTCGTTCAAATTGTTCCTATTTGTTCTTGTGTACTTTTTTTTTTAACAGCAGCAACAAAAAAACTTTGCTTGGAGCTTGGTGTTGCAGTTGATACTGTTTGTAAACTGTCTGGAAAATATGCCCCCTGGGAAACTCTATATATGGAAAATGTGCATATATTATTTATATATAAACCCTTTTATGTTTTACATTTATCTCATTTCAACATTTACCTCCCAGCACTTTGCAAACTAAATGTATTAGATGTGAAGTTGCCCGATATTGAAGCACCAATAATTTCAGAAACATTAAAAGGGAAGAATAAAAAAAAGTAAAAAAAAATTAAGCCACAGTAGAAGTCAGATTGGGAACAAAAGGCCATTGTGTCTTCAGAACTAGAGGGAACCACCTTTGTTGTTTGGCTTTCCATACTAGGTGTATATTAATGTCAATACTATTTACACCAACTACTAAACTACGGTTTCCAACTGGTGATTTCAGACTTCATGACGTATATTTGGCCTAATTTAGAGGGATTTTCTTGTTTGGTTTTTTTTTCATTCCTGCTATATTTTACTTGATGATGAGTTCTAAAGAAATCATTCTTGCATGCTTTCATGATAATGACCAATTACTATGTTGATGGTTCCCCATGGTTATGATCAATGTGTCTATCAAATGTTGAAAATGTCTATACAGGTAGTCCTCAACTTACAACAGTTTATTTAATGACCATTCGAAGTTACAACGGCACTGAAAAAAAGTGAATTATGACCATTTTTCACACTTAGCAGCATCCCCACGGACCAGTGATGGGTTGCTGCCGGTTCGGACCAGTTCTAGAGAACCGTTAGTGGAAATTTGGCATGGTTCCCTGAACCGGTAGTGATCTCTGGCTGGCCACGCCCCCAAACCGGTCCCCGGTCGTGTCTCTCAGCCGTTGCGTGCAGGGAAAGACCTTGCAAAGTAAAGAAAAACTTCTCGTGAGGGCGAGAAGTTGTTAATTGCCTCGCACTCACAAGAAGTTTTTCTTTACTTTGCAAGGTTTTTCCCTGCACGCAACAGCTGAGAGATGACCCGGAGCTGCCAGTCTCGCGGCCCTCCCCCCCCCCCTTCCCCCCCCCATCCCTCCCCAAACAGGCAGGAGGGTTAAAAGAAAAAAAGGCTCAGCCTCTCAAGCCTCTCGAGGGAAACGTCCTTGTGTGTGTGTGTGTGTGTGGCGGTGCTGTGAGGAGAACCAGGTGAAGGGAGCCCAAGAAACCATGCCGGCTGCAAAGCGATCGGCCCCTTTCCTTCCACTGCTGCCGCCTCTGCCTCTTCCTTCTCTCTGCTAACAGAAGTTGGAGAGGAAAAGGCAATTGCTTCACCAGGCATTTCTCCGCGTTTAAATCCCAAGTCAGCCGCAGTCGCCACCTCCCATCTGCTGTTGGGAAGGCGATGCTTGTGGCAGGATGCTTCTTGATCCACGGAGGCAGGAGGTGGCAGTTTCGTTTTCTGCCTGCGAGCTGTGGGCGGCGAGCAGCAGAGCGAGTAAGCCAGCGATCTGCCGGCTGCCTCTAATCTGCAGTTTACTTGTGAGCACGTTTACTCATGAGCATGGTAAAAGGGAAGCGGGGTGGGGGTGGGTGGGGTGGCAGAGATGCGTGTCTTGCAGTGGGGTGCAATTTGAGGGTGGCAGATGGGGCGGGAGGGCCACGAAACGCGCATCTTACCGGAGACTGGCAGCTCTGGCTAGTTCTCAGCCGTTGCATCCAGGGAAAAACCTTGCAAAACCTTGTGAGTGCCTCATGAGAAGTTTTTCTTTACTTTGCAAGGTTTTTCCCTGCACGCAACGGCTGAGAGATGCGACGGAGCTGCCAGTCTCCACGCGTCTCACAGTGGGGTGCAATTTGGGGGTGGCAGATGGGGCGGGAGGGCCACGAGACGCGCATCTTACTGGAGACTGGCAGCTCCAGGTCATCTCTCAGCCGTTCTCAGCAGTCTCAGCTCCAGCGTGGCATCTCCCCCGAGAGCCGCCTGCTGTCAGCCTTACCTTACTAGAGCCTTACCTTACTAGAGCCGAGGTGGCGCAGTGGTTAGAGTGCAGCACTGCAGGCTACTTCAGCTGACTGCTAGCTGCAGTTCGGCGGTTCAAATCTCACCGGCTCAAGGTTGACTCAGCCTTCCATCCTTCTGAGGTGGGTAAAATGAGGACCCAGATTGTTGGGGGCAATATGCTAACTCTGTAAACCGCTTAGAGAGGGCTGTAAAGCACTATGAAGCGGTATATAAGTCTAAGTGCTATTGCTATTGCTACCTTCACGGTAAGTCTCTTTCCCAGCCTCCTCCAGGTCATAAAAATTTAAGAGACCCAAGGAACCGATTCAAGACACGCGTTCAGCCTCGCGGGGCTGCCCGGAAGTTCGCCTCCAAAATCAAAGTGAATTCGTAAAAACCGGCAGCTGTTTCCCCTCCTTCTCTTCAAAAACTCCCCCCTCCCACCTTCCCCAAATAGTTATTAGCTGTCTCCCCACAATTGAGTCCGAAGTGGGCTTGGCTGGAACTAAACTACCCCGGCGCCGTTCAGCCGAAGAGCCACCTCGGGGGGACATGGTGAGGCTCGCTCGCCTTTTGGGCTTGGCGCGCTCAGCTTCCACGGGGCCTTTGGGCGACTGCCGCCCGCTTGCCTTCCCCTCCACCTCAGGTCCCGCTGCCCACATCCAGCCCATGACACAGGATGCGCCGCTTCCGGGCCGGGCTGGCCAGTGGGTGAAAAAGACAAAGAAAGAGAGAAAGAGAGAAAGAAAGAAAGAGAGAGAGAGACAAGAAAGAAAGATGAAGGAAGGGAGAGAGAGAGACAAGAAAGAAAGAGAAAGAAAGAAAGAAAGAAAGAAAGAGAGAGAGAGACAAGAAAGAAAATAAATAGATAGATAGATAGATAGATAGATAGATAGATAGATAGATAGATAGATAGATAGATAGATAGATAGATAGATAGATAGATAGATAGATAGATAGATAGATAGATAGATAGATAGATAGATAGATAGACACAGACAGACACACAGACACAGACATAGACACAGACACAGACACAGACACACACACATACACACACACACACACACCAGAAATATTAGCAGCTATTCCAGGAAACTAGCTTCAACAGAATAAGAACCCTGTTAGACTAATCCAGATTGTGCTACCCAGAGGTAAATAATGTTATTGGTTTATTTATTTATTGCAGCTAAATATACCTATTGCTGTCTCTCACAAGAAGCAGTCACAGCTATTTCTTTCCTTCAGTACTCTTGACAGCTTAGTCTCTTGACATCATTTAGCATGCAGCTCCTCAAGGTACTAGAAGAGCTCTCATCTACTGACTTGTTGAACAAATCGTATTGAGTTCTGGAATATCTACTCCCCTTTGGGATGTTTCCAAACATACAATTCTGATGTTTATGTGTATATGTATAATTTTTGTTGAAATCATAGTAGAAAACACAGA